>VXBU01032194.1:39922-81770 GCA_013400315.1 Bombycilla garrulus | reverse complement strand
CCAAAAAAAAAAAAAAACCAAAAAAAAAAAAAAAAAAAAAAACAAGCACCACCGAAAAAAAAAAGCCATAGGAGTGGACTACCTCCTGGCTCATACGAAGGGAAAGTCTTTTTGTTTTCTGACAGGACATTCTGGAAACATCTACTTTTCATTTCAGGCTTTTTTATGACAAAAACAAGCTCATTCTGAGCCTGTTAAATCATTTCAGTTTCAGGCCACTGACAAGTTGCATTTTTCTAGTGCCCCATATTGTCAGTCTTGTTCATCTCAGGAGAGAGTTAAGAGTAAACATTTACCTGGTGTCTCGTGTGGATACCAGTCAAACTTCAAAACAAAACAAAACAAAACAAAACAAAAAAAAATAAAGAAAGGTAGAAAGGTGGATTTGTGCAAGTGTGGGAATGATTATTTTCCAGGAAATTTGAGTGTATGGTTGGATTCACATAACTGTGGGCCATTTTATTAACCCACATCATCATTGCTCTTGCAATATATGTCTCACTGTGGCAGTATTTAAAATTCATAGTTAGTCTTGTTTTGCAAGGCCCTGTGAACAAGCTGTGCCTCCCCAAAATGATGTCATCTGGAAATCAGAATCTAATTTAGTGTCTTAGACTATCTTTTAGATTCCCTTTAATGAACAAAGTGCCATCAATTTGTCCATTACAAGAGACTGACGCCCCTGAATGAAAAAATAAAACCAGTCATCTTCCACACAGGGGCTACTTCCCACTTGCTGACAGAAAAGGGGCAGAGATGGAGAAGATAAATGCAATATGGTAGTATCTTTCATGTTCAAGTGGAGAGCAAGGATAGGTGCTTTTCTAAAGAAATGTCTGGCAGTTTCTCCGTGGACAGGTCCCCGATCAGATTCCTTATTGGGACACAATATAAGAACATTGGCCAGTGAATTTATCTTCGACTTATCCTAAAAGAAGATATAAAATGCAATGTTTTTTGTTTCTTTCTAAACAAAAGTGAAAGAGACACCTTTATGCCACGAACACACACACACACACCAAGTGTCATAGTAAATCTTTGCTGCAAGGTGATAAAAATGTTATAAAAGTCATGCAAGAGTAATGTCAGCCTCTATTGCTCTTGGCTGATTTTTTGATTACCTTGGGTTTGAGTCTGCATACTTCTTTGGTCTTTTTGGTTTTAATTTGCAAGAGGACTTAAGTTAGATTGCTTACAATTCATGAAGTTAGACAAGAAAAAAATCTTACAAGTGTCTATTCTCTTAACATAAAGATGCTCATTTCTGAAGGTATCAGAAATACAGCTAGGGCTGGATAATCCTGACACTTCATGGTGAACAAAGCCTTCATTTTATTTATCTCTGAGCTGACACTCAGGTCAAGCTGAGGATTATGCTTCCAACCTTCCAAAACAATCCCTCTCATAGCCAAATTTGGAGATGTTTCCCAAGGATATTCCCATTGAATGCAACAGAACTATGCAGCAAGTGCTGAAAACTATGAGTAGAGGGTTGGGAGACTGACATATAGACTGAGGGAAAGAAGTAAAAGTCCACTCTGAATTTCCAAACAGGTTGATGAGCTCATGGCTGCTCTTCTTCCCAGGTTCTGTCAGCACAGCACAGACAGATGTACAGGAGGCAGAAGAGAATAGGTCTTATCCAGAAACAAAAACAGAAGGAAAGATTGCAATCTCCATAGATGCAATAACACAAAAAATTAAATATATAATGCAGCACTGGTCTTTAGTTGAGTTCAAAAGAGATATTCCATGGAGAGTGACAGCTGTCCAGGGTTACTGTGTGAGTGTAGTTAAAGTCAAATACCTTACAACTCTCCTGGTTCCAAGAAACGGGTAAATTGTAACTACCTGGAGTTTCCCTCTGCTTCCTTGCTGACTTTGTTTTGCTTGCTTTAGAGCTTGGCAGCATATAATCTTGTAATTCCACCTGTAGTTACTGAGCTGTTGGTGCAGAGCATCCTGTATGACATTCCCTGGCAATATCCCCAGAATTCAGCTTTATTATTCATTCTGGCTTGCCACAAGGCTTCTGTTTCTGAGGCTTCCTGCTTCAGTGTCTACCAGACAAAGAAATAAACTGGAGACAGAAAGGAGGTAAGATAAGAATGGTGGTTTTCTGCTAAGAAAAATTCACCATGATTCCTATGAAAACTTTGGTACCATAAAAGTTCCAACACTGACATTGCACTGATATAATTTAAGATCTTTTTTTTTCATAAGAAAAGAACCTAGAGGGCAACAGGAGCTCCCATGTATATTGAAGTTGCTGGTAATTAACTGAGCTTTACCATGTGGCTTATTATAATAGCACTTGGAGTATTTCTACATCACACAACATCATGCCATGAAGAGATACCCCAGTGATCTATAAAACAGCCCTACTGAGAAACTAATTAGTCAAGGCAGAGCTCTGTGTTAATTCTACTCTGCTGCTCCTGGTATTACACTAGCTTGCTCAGAAAGAGAAATAAAAGCCAAACTGAGATTAAATAACTGGCCTGGGGATACAGAGGGTGGGATCCATCTCACCTGACTGCAGAAATCAACAATGTAGACATTTAAACTCAAGCTAGCCCCTGGGGCTCGATGTATAGTCACTGGAGACAAATATGCCCTTTTAGGGTGCCAATCATCTGCCCTATTTCAGACATCTAATTTAGGAGAGGATGAATTGCCCCCTGGATTCTATTGACTAATTCTTTGCTGACTATCCACCGAGCTAGATGCAGATATCTTCAGCACAGGTATCTGCATTTAGTCAATATACTTCCACCTGAAAAGTCTATGACAAAGTTGTGAATAGCATATTTCCTTTATTCCCGGGCCTGTGCATTATTCTACAGATCATACCACCACTTTGGTAACTCTCCTACTAGCAGAGAAACTTGAAATTATGCTGTGTGATACTTAGAGATTGCTCAATTATAAATTAAATGGACAAGTCAAGTAACTGAACACTTGGTTGATATAGAAAACCATAGCATATTAAAAGTAGGAAACATAATTTTAGTATAATTAAAATCCATTCTAGGGTTTCAGCTGCATTCTCACTGGTCAACATCACAGTGGATGGATACTTTAAAATGTTGATGCAGCTTAAAAAACAGAGTTGGAGTTATGCAGTTACAGTGTCAGAACAGTCAAAAAGGGAGCTCTGGGGTAAGAACACAAGCACTGTGCATATTGTCCAGTCATGAACAGCATGATGAGAAACACATTCCTGTGTACAGTAGGAAATCCATTTCCTCTGCGTGTGAATAAGTGCTAAAAACTCAGCAAGTGTGGGCGGTGTTATGCGAATAAGAGCTGCGGGATGAATGAAAACGTGTCTGTGGTGCCCCAGCTTCAGTTTGTGCAGGTAACACAAACTGCCAAAGAGAAGGTGAAGGAAGAATCCTGTAGAAAGTATAGTGTTTCATTACTAAATGCACCGAGGAGAGGCTTGGCTGCAGATTCAGGCAAATAAATTGGTTTCCTGCCAGCTCCGTGTGTCCTATCAGCTGAGTGTCTCCGTTCCCAGCAGGCTCAGCTGAGCCCTGCCCAGAGTGCAGGCAGAGCTGAGCTCAGCAGTTCAGAGGTGCAGCTCCCCAGGCCCTGCTGGCACTGCTGGGAGCTCAGATGCCTAACTAAGATGAGGACTCACAGCATAAACATCTGCCTTTAGCTGTCTCAGTACAAAGCTCAACTCAACCCTCAACAGCATGCAGGGCACTTTGACCATCTCCCTGCCTCTGCCACAGTGCTCATTTTGGATTAGAGTCAGCTGTTAACATTTTTATTCCCAGCTTTCTGGGTATGATTTGCAGAAATTCTGAAGACTGAAGCACATGGATAGATGACTAGAATGCAAATTGTCTATTTAATACTATTGCCCCTGAGAAATTATAGGCTAGGTGTCTAAAGTTGGTCATCAAAAATTAGTGTAGGATTTTGACAGCTTTGTCTATAATTTATCTTTTCTTCAGTTCTCCATCTGTAAAATGATGGTAATAATATGCTTAATTGCTAGGGCTGCTGTGAATATAAATTCACGATGTTTGTGAAGAACTGACAAATTACAGAAAGAGCACCATAAAAACCACATGAGGAACTTAATAACAATGTATTCAGCTGAGGCTTTAGATTGTGATTAATAGAGCCTGGAGCCATACACTGAAGAAAGGAGATAAAAAGAACTATTTAATGATTATCCATACAGAGAAATAAAAATAATAGATGACTGTGCAATTAAAGTCTGGGGCAAAACACATATGCACAGGGAGCTATATGAAGATGACAGATGAAATTTCTGATGTTTACAGAGCAAAAGCAGGAAAATGAAGACATAAAAAAATCTCTAACTGTAGAGGAAAGGCTGGACACTTCTTGCTGCCTACAAGATTTTGCCCATGGAACAGGTACCAGCAGGTCCTTGTTAGGATCCAGATTTATGTAAGAAATCACCTTTCTCTTCACTTTTCATTTTTGTATTCCTTTTCGTGCTACTTTCAGCATTACTTGACCCCAGAGTAGTCTCCAGTCTGATTTAATGCAAGCCCCTAGAAACTCCAATGCAGGCAAAACTGGAGAGGAGATAGGGGTGAGCCGAACCATCCACTGGGTGAGAAGGAGTTTTCTGAAGGGAGGGCACACAAGGAGAAGAGACAACATGAGCCACAAAAGCCAGCAGGGAGAGAAAAGGCCATTTAAAAGGCCCTGCAACCAGATGACTCTCCAATCAAGGTCCATCTTTTTAAAAAGCCCCTGAGAAAGACAGGTGGTTCATGCAGAAAGCAGTCTGCATTTTAATCTTTTTTTTTTTCTTTCCCAAACATGGCATGAAAGTGCTATCCTCAGAGATAAAAGCTCCCCTGAGACTCCACCTCGCTTTCCAGCCCTTGAGTACTGACTTCCCCTGGTGTGAAGGAAGGTTGAAGTGCCAGCTGTTAGAAGAAATAATTATTACAGCACTTCCTGCAAGCACTTCAGATTCCAAAGAGGAGAAGCAAAAACTACCTGATTCCAGACCTTTTATTTTTATTTTAAATTTGCTTTTGCATTTTTTTCCCTTGCTCCCTTAACAACCTTCATCTGTAGCTGGTGAATAAGCTTTTACCCTAAGGATTCAACATGTTGCTAAGGGCTGTTATTACAGTGAGCACATTTCTCTGTCATATTCACAGAGTCATTTCAAAAGCAGCATGGGCTAACCCTTTCCCATTACAGACATGGAAATTCTCTCACAATTAAACCCAGTCCACACCTTCTAAACATTTGGGATGATGTGGGTGACTAGGAAATGTTAAGAAATACGTCTTCACTCAAGATTAGAGAATACAAAGGCAATAGCTGGAATGTGCTTTGCCATTGTTCGCCGCCCGCTTGCTTGCCGCTCACAGCTAATTGCATAGAAAGGAACCATCATTTACTGCTCTGGCTATGCACGATTCACTCCCACATATCAGCCACTTCCTTGTCCTTATGTCAGTGGTCTGTCACTGCCACTGTGGCAGCTACCTCTGTGTGGGCATCTACACGTGTTGTTATGCTGCCTCTCACTCTGCAGTTGCAGGTCCACACAGACCGGTGCTGATCATCTCTGAAATAACAGCTATGAGCACTGGTTTTATAATGGGCTGAAACCAACAGAATTACAAACCTGCTTCAGTTGCTCTCTATTATCCTTCCAAGTCCTGATTAAAGCCTGTTTGAATGACGCTGTGTTTTCTCCTGTTGTTACTTCATTTCATTCTGTAAAATGTTGGCACTCTGAGTAAAAATATAATTAAACTATGGCACAGAAGCTGATAGCTTTGATCCCACCTAGCTTAGTAAAAAAAGACAAAACAGGCACATTTAATCCACTATTTGTTCAGTTACAATGTGCTAGTTTTAAACTATGCACATTCCGGGGACTGAATGAATATATGAGGAATGCCAAAAATTAATGTATGAGTTACAATTATTGCCATACAAAGGCTGTTATAGTGCACACCAAAAATCTCAAAACAATGAAGTTATGTCATCAAAAAACATAATGCATGGCTAAATCATAATGCAAAAAGAATTTTGAAAAACTATTCTCATATGCACAGCCTGTGGCCTGTGATTCAGTAGGGCATATTCAAATGCATTTGTAGAAAAAGAGATTTCCCCTCTCCAGATTTCCGCATCACACACTTCTGAATCTCTTTTCCCTCTTTAGTGCATCTCCCCCTGCTTCTACTGCCCTCTGCCTTTGCCTCTGCTTCTCTGCATGTTGCCTGAGGATTACTGGAGAAAATTGATTTGCCTGAGGATTTATTTGCATAGGCATGAAGCTTATCTGATATGTAAGTTTTACCCACAGAAGTATGGTATTCATTTTGTGCATAGACAGAGACACACACACAGCCATGTGTGGTAATGCCAATATTCAGCATTATTTATCCTCAAAATGCCCTGCAAATGTTAACTATTTAATGCTCGGAACACCTCTTTTATTTATCCGTGCTTATCCCAATTTCTTGGGCAGAGACAGGGAAACTGAAAGGTTAAGTGACTGCAAGAGCTTCCACTAGGGTCAGGGAGGGAGAGAAAAACAAAACCATTGTCAGCTTTCATGGAACTTCAGTCAGGTACAAAACAATTTGTTTAACAACACCAAAATGTCAGGATTAGAGTGAAGCTACCTCTATCTGCAAATTCCTGGGACTGATTCTGCTCTTTTGGTCTGCCCTGAATTGGTCAGGCAGCTGGGATAGATGACCATGATAGGTTGCTTTCACCTTAAAATATGCTATTCTGTGCTGTTCTATCCTCTTCTGCTCTGGCTCTGGGCCGGTTTGTGCCCGGGTCAGACACGTGCGGCCCCAGAGCTCCAGCAGTGTCACAGCAGCCCGGGTGCCAGAGGGATTTGGCTGCTGGCAGCCGTGCTTACCCTTGCACTGCACCCTTCCTGAAGCATTTCTTTGCATCTTTTTCCCAGCAGAACACAGCAGGACAGAAAATGATGGCAGGTGACAAGGTGGCTTTTTGCTTGTGACAGGGCATGGAGCCACATGACCCGTCTCCATGGACAGCTGTGGCGTGACATGCTTTACACTGCAGGGAGAGGTCAGAGTGCTGCAGCCCCCCTGGCCTCCTTACAAACAGCCCCCACCCGCTGATGCTCTCTCAGCCTGACAGCTGAACAAAATGAAGGCGATTTCTGATTTATAGCTGAACCTGCAATGAATTATACTTGGGTGGTTTATTAATATGAAGCACGTTAGCAAGAGTATATTGTCTGTCTTCCACAGATGGAAAAACTAACTCTATCGATGACGGTAATCCATTCATTGTTTTATGAATCCGGCATCCTCCAGAGAGCACCACAAAACCCCTCTCAGTGTCTCTGAATACTACATTTTACATTTAGATTTTCTGGCTTAAAGAAAAGATGTGCAAAATCACAAGCAGGCAGAGCATTCCCCACTGACTAGTGCGTTTATGAAGTCTTTTGTGGTGTTATTACAGAAAGCATATGAAATACAATGTACATGAAATTAGGAATAGGGAAATAAATACGTCTGTATTTTTTAAAGGAACAAGAGGCTGATATTTCTTCACTGTGAGAATGGGGAAGCACTGATTAGGTTAGCCAGAGAATCTGTGGATGCCCCATCCCTGGAGGTGTTCAAGATCAGGTTGGATGGGGCTTTGACCAATCTGGTCTAGTGGAAAGTGTCACAAAAAAAGGTAGGGAAGTTGGAAACAAATGGTCTTTAGCAATCTTTCCAACCCAAACCATTCTATAATTCTGATATTCAGTTCTATATCCCACAGTTTAGAGTGGAAATGTTGTATTCTTCTTTCTGAAAAGCATGAACCTGAAAAACACATCAAAGTGTCTCCTTGAGAGGTCTGGTGTAAGACAGGCTATTTGAGGCTTTTGGTCAGAGTCGGTTTTGGAGTCACCCAGGGGACCCTGTATAACACAGCTCTGGGGAATCATAGGGGTTTGGGCCAAGCCTTTGGCAGTAGAAATAAATGCATATGGAAGATTTTTAATTGTCCTGGGAGCTTACCAGAATGGTTGTAAAATGTGGACCCAAATGCCAGGTGGATTGTGTCAAACCTGACCTGAAGCTGTCCTCACACCCTCAGGCTGTACAAATGTTAGAACCAAGTCCTCTGGGTCTCTCTGAAAGCAAATGTGACAGGATGGACTGAAGTTTCCCACTTTACACTGCTGGACTCATCTTTCTACACTATTTCTTTTGTATAAACCTCTGCAATATCCCAGTGTATCCCTGGATGTCACAAGAGCCTCAAAAAACTTTCCCCAATGGATATGTACCATTTCCTTCTTCCCATGGAGAATTTTTTACATTTGAACCCTACAAAAGTGCATAAGGCTGAGCTTTCAAAGCACATATTTCACAAGACATTCACCACAGTTGGCTGCTCCTTGTGGGATTGAAAAGTACCGTAGTTTACCAAAATTTGTCCCAAAACAAACCAAACACAAACAAAACAAGCTGTGGAGCTTGTTCTTGGAGCCCTCCATCTCACCACTTCACACCTTGCAATGGCGTTGTCACACCAGGATGTCATGGCACACAGGTGCTGCTGACTGTGACTAAGCCCTTCTTTGCCCCCTGGCTGAAGCTTTGTGGGGCAGGGGGGACCTTATGGAACACATGGCCAAACCCTAACAGTCCGTGGGCACACAGCATCCACATCTTATAGAAGAGAGCCAGTCCAAATCCTCCAAACCACCACAGGGATGACTTCTGCACCAGACACCACAGCATCATCACTGACTAGTAGATGCCCATCCTGAATCCTGTAAATCCCTTTTTGCCCAAAGGTATAACCCTATTTGCTTATCTCAGATGTGACAGGAGTTCATTTACTATGTATGATGAAAAATTTCTTAAAAATAGATAAGAATTCAAAGCGTTATTTTTAATATAAAATATGAATCAAGCCCTGTTTTCTTACTTTTATTCAGTCCAACCTGTTACCGAAGTCAGAGTATTATTTCGTGTAAACATGTGCTGCCAGCTCCAAGTCCTTTAAAAATCTCACTAATTCCAGCAAAAATTTTCCTAGAATGGAGACAATAGGGCTTAGCCTGTTGCAGGTGATTCAATCTTATGCAAAATATGTTTATATTTCCTGAAGCAAAATACTCATCATTTATATTAGTTAATAGGGAAACAATCAGCTAATTTGCCAGGTTTTGCTGTGTGCTGGAGAAAAAATTAATCTCTATTCAGAAATTACTAATATTGTCTCTTCCCAAGCATGAGAACAGCATTTCACTCTTGAAAAGTGGCATGGTGTTAGGTTTTGAGATTTTTACAGTACTTTTCTTTTTTTTTTTTTTTTAAATGCATTTATCCTTTCAGCTCTCTCCTTCAAGGTAGTTTACAAATGAGTATAAATCTCAGTCACATGACCAAGACATTGCAGCTGAATAATTCAATATGCATTATCTGAGACATGGTGGATGTCCTTGTGCTAACTCAGCCTATAGCTAATGCAAGGCTATACTACTTATCTTGAATTTCCTTCCCTGTAAGTGAAGCCAAGCTGAATTTGCTGTGGACTACAACAATGAGCACAAACAACGGCTCTGGCTCACCTGATTGTCAGAGGCACTCCTACAACTTAAGTAGATTGCCTGCCTGTCTGAGCCTTCCAGAAAGCATAGACTCAAACAGAAAATCTGTGGCAAAACAGGGAATCCCACTTTGCAGTGAAATCAGTGCCTAACTTTCCCATTCTGGCCATGTCATGCCATGTGTAAAGCAGCTGATGGTCCTGAAAGAACACTCATTCTAAGCAAAATTCTTTTTTTCTTTAACGGAATGAATATATATGAATGACTTTGGTTTGATAGCCTAGCAGGGTGCTGCAAACAGTGAGAACAGCCTCACCTCTTCATAGAATTCCCCTGAGCATTATTTTCATTTTTTAATTTTATGTACTTACTTTACTTTATTTACTTCAGTTGAGTGAACTAATATTGGTTATTGTAGCCTGCAAAGAAAAGCTGTAAAAAAAATTAAACTGGAAAAGTTAAATTATTTATACAGTTTCATGTGCTAGATGTTTTGGTACAGTTGAGCCTTGCTTCTTCCTAATAGTGTAAGAGTATCAGGAATTGTAATACTCCTCAGGGGATGTAAGATTTATCAACCCTTGCAGAACGGGATGAAAGCCAAGGCAGGAGATTAAGGGATACTAGTTAAATTAATCAACCTTCTCTCCATATATTGGCCAGGAGAATGCAGTAAGTTGTTATTCATACATTTTACACAGTAGGAGCACAATTTGACCACAACCATATGTTGAATTTAATATCAAACATTGGATCTTTCCAAAAACAACTCCATAAAAATGTCAATACTGCTTTTTTTTTAGACAAATGGCTCTATTCATTTTTAAAGGCATTTACACTCCCACACAAAATGAAAAAGTGCTTTTCTATACCAGTTCTGAAAACAACCTTCCATTTTAATCCTGGTTCAGGACCCTATCATGTTTGTTTATGAGTCAAAGTCTAAAGCTAAGACTAATAGAAAAGACAGAAGAGTTGCAAATACTCCTTTTGTTTGACCTCTCTTAACTACAAAAGGGTCAAGAAGACATTTTTGTGGTCAAGCTGAAAACCTTGGAATGCTATCTTTTGCTTTATGCACAGTGCTGAAATTCAAGTTTCTTGAAATGAATGCACACTCTTATTTCTGTCTGTACAAAACTAAAAGCTTCATTACATGAGCAATTTTTGGAACATATTACACCTACGGAATGGTATTTTTTTTTAAACCCAGAAACCAGCTAAAGAGCAACAACATCAAAATTTTTGTAGATCATAAAATCAGACCATCTTTCATCCTGAGCAGGTGGAATTACTGAAAGAGCATCTTGGAGCTATGTCTAACAGCCCCTTGCAGAAGCAGGTGAGCAGATCGCATGCTCTGTGTTGCAGTCAGTAGTGGACACGTCCCTAAATACCTTCTGAAAACCAAGTGGCTTTGGCTGGCCCGGGGCTTGTGCTGTAAGGTCTGCAATGTCTGATGGAGCACCTTTACACAGTGTTGCACTCCCCCTGCTTTCAGGTGGGTTTGTGCAGCCTTAGCCGACACAGTTCCCATGCTTCCCCGTTCCTGGACGCCGGTGTGACAACCTGGGCTGTGGCCATCAGATCCCCAAGGCTGAGTGTGTGGTTGCTCAATTAGGTGTCATGGTTCAGTGCCCAGCTTCCAGGTAACTAGGAGTGTGACCACCAAAAAAAAGCCTTGTGGCAGAAAGTTGTGTATCCATGCTTAGAGCTGTGGATCATAGCAGAAAAACAGAATTTTAAAACTTCTTCATAGCAACGTTCGCATCAGGATAAGCAACAAAGTGAAACAAAATCAAAACAATCAAAGCATTTGGTGGTTCATATATTTAATTCTAATAACTTGATGAAATGAGGGAAAGTTAAACATTGTTTCAGAAATATGTGTTCTTCTCTGCACTTTAGCACTGGTTTACTCTAAAGGGCTACAAATTTTTGAGACAACTGTTGGCAAAAATATGTGAAGTTATGAATATAGGGAAATTAATCGTTACGGTATGGAAGGATAAGGGGAAAAGGGAAAGATAGTGTGTTTACAGCAAGTATAGCACATTCTGTATGTTACATGAAAAAGAGACTACTATATCACACAGAAATCAACATCTATCAACTGACTAGAAGCAGCCTCTCAATAATTATTCTGTTCCTTTTTTAACTGAAAACTGTCTTTATATATAAAAAATATTTTAGAATCCTATTAACAGCAACACTTCTAAAGGCAATATAAAATTTTCCTCTGAAAAATACAGACAGAAAAAAAATATTCCAGTGAGCAGATAACAGTGTTTGCAATGGCAAAATAAGTCAACTGAAAGTGTAATGACTTCTATATAATGTCAACAGAAGTGTTTGGTTCGCACACTCATATAATGCATAAGCCATTCGCCTGACATTGTATCCAGTTGCTGTTATAATTTATTTGAGTAAGGGCCTGTAAAAACTCTATTTTCTAGAACTCTATTATGCTATCAGAAGTGTTTGTTGTGAGTGAAACCCCTTCTAATGCTCATTTATTATGAGCAAAAGACAGTAACACTAACATTAACCAAGAAACTTTATTGCTTTCCAGTTCTCTTCAGTATGTGCTCTGCAGTCATCTGCACTTTCACAGACCATCTGATCTCAAAGGGGATTATATAATCCTCTCTTGGAGGTACATCAATTCTGCCTGAAATAAAGCATATGGTTCAACAGTCCACAGTCATTGTATTATAGCAACATCTAGGAAAACTAGTCGTAAACATTCAGTTCACCATGACTCAAAAAAAATCACCCATTGAAATTTACTGATTTGAAGACCATTGGTGAACTTTCCATCATTTAACCCAATGTTTTGGGTTACCCAGACCACAGAGTTCCTACAGGTACCGTGGTGTTGAATCCCACAGACCATTTTCTCTGGCCAGGGCCAAGTGCAGCTGTAATGGGGAGAAGGAGCCCCCCCATATCTGAGGTGTATGAACTTTACAGTACTAATGGAAGGACTACTACCATTTTAATTCTCCTCTCTTCTCTGCTTTACCTTGTCCTTTCCTCAGTAAAACCTGCAACTGATATATTAGATAAACTTTCAGGCTAGAAAACTCTTCTTAGGACAATCTTTTCATAGGAAGAGAAGGAACCAAACCACTGGTGCATATTTGCTCGGAGTTCAGGCGAGCTGTAGGCAGAGTATAGCAGTGGAGTAGAGATGTAGCAGGAAATGTATGCAACCCTGTCATCCAGGTGAACTCATACAAGTGAGCAGCATGAAAATAAATTCCCAGTACAAGCACAATACACATAGTTAAGACAGGAAATAGCATGCAAGGAATCCACAGGCTACAGCATGTTTGTACAAACCAGTCAGCTAATGCCAGCTGTATTCACTCTAAGCATACATTTATCCCAGAGTAGACCCAGATTAAAAAAAAAAAAGTGGAATTTGTACGCAATTTTTCAAAAAAACATAAAGCAGCAATTTTTGATGAGCAAGTTGCTTTACTGAGAATAGCTTACTCTGCTCTGTGTGTGCCTAGTCACAACATCCTGGCAAGTGCATGACATTAACAAATCTTTTAACAAGAAATAAATACCTCAAATCCAAATAAAGTTGCAGTTTGAGACTTGGTTATGCACTGTGAAACTGGTCGAGAACATGATTTTTTGTATAGCAGCATCTAAGGGCCACCTCTGCCTCCTAAACCCTTTAAACACACAAACAGGTGTCACGGATATACAGGTGGAATTAATTTCAGCCATTTTTTCCCCTCCAAGCCTCAAAAGCATCAAAAACTAGAACTGCTGAGGTCTGATTAATTGTTTTGACAAAATTCAACACTTCCCAAAAAATGCGAAGATGTGTTTTCTGGCTTCATTGTAAACAGATTCCATATCAAAGTGGTGAATTAATTGTCCAAAGGTTAAAGACACCAGAAGAACACTCAATAATTCGAGAGTACAAGTTCAAGCTTATAACTCAAGTGTCTGCAGCTGTATCCTTGTCTTGGAAAGCCCATATTTTTTTCCCATCTTCCCATAATAAAGGCTGTGCTGCTTAAACAGGTTTAAAATTTTACTGGTTTGATTCATCATAATCCCTTGTTTCTACATTGAAATTAAGGGAAATTCAAGAATTTTTCCCCTAGATTTTTAGTCTTACTCTTTAACTAAACATTAGGTGTCAGAGAGAAAAAAAAACTCTGTAGAAGAAATATATAATATGTCTATAAATCTATCTTTTCTCCTAGATTTCTTAGGACTTCATTAATTTTCCAGGCTCATATCTTACAGCTTATTAATCCAGTGTTGCTGAATCTTCTTTCCTTGTGATTTTTTTATTACCTCTTTTATATTCACAGGATGAATATTCCCTGTGAATCATCAAAATTCACATTATTTTTATTTGCCAGACGCACTCTGTTTCTACAGATATGTCATGCCTGGATGCTGATTGGTCCTGTGAAGGAACACTGCTGTTTTCTGTGTGCATATGGTATCCCTGATTGCTTTTAATCACTGACCTATGGGCTGTTATCCAAAAGATTAGCAACATGAAAAGGATTCTGCTGGTAAGGCTATCAGAAGTTAGGCATCTAATCTGCAGAGATGCTCCTGTAAATTTTGTTTGTCACCTTCTGGCTTCTGAGGTACTTGAATAGCTACATAAATCTTACCTTTGATCTAGAGCTCTTCCCTCATATTATGTTACAGCAGCACCTACTCAACCATGCTCAAGGCACCGTGCACATTCAGTAAGAGATCTCTCCCATCCTGAATAGCTTAAAAGCCCTCGTCTATATGGAATAAAAAAACTTAAAAAAAATATTTAAAAAAAAAGGATAGAAAAAAGAACTGGAAACAGAAAAGGAGCGCACAGGTGAAAGAACTATGAAATGGCATTTGAGGGAAGAATCACCAAATACATGCTCTTTCCTGAAAAATAAATCAATGAAGGTACCCAAAAGGAAAGTGATCGATAAAATCATGAGTTACATGGAGAGGATAAACAGAGAATGATCAGTCAATGTTCGCTGTTGCAGTACAATGACATCAAATCACACTAGCAGTTGGCAGACTGAAAGCAGACAAAGCGACTCATTCTCACACAAAGGGAAGGAAGGTAAGTCACAGACAATGCTGCAAGATACTAGGGGGGATCCAAAGGCTTCCCCAGCTTCACACTGAAAGGAGAGCCGTGTGTTAGGGAGTGATTGAATACTAGGTGGTTCTGGCTTGAGCAGCCCCTGAACTTGAAATGACCGGAACTGAAGAGAGAATTCTTCACAAGTTCTGCTACATTTGTCCTGTCCTTAAACTCATCTGTAAACTTTTTCTCATTGTTAGAGAAAGACTTTACACTGACCCAGAAAAGGTTTTTTTATGTTCTTATGTTACATTAAATAAGTAAATCAAGGATATTAAATTAAGCAATCAATCTGCATCATAGGCCAGCAAAATAACTGGAATCAAGACTTCTACAATGGCTGTGCTCCATCACAGCTGCATCTGCTCCCATAAATAAAAGTGACCAGAGAATGTTCTTTGGCCCTGAGACAAGTAGTAGGACAGGGCCATTGTCCATACAGCTGAACTTTTTTACCTGCTGAAACCAGAGATACCACATCCAGATTGGCCATTGGGACTATTCCTTGGTCCACACCAGTTCTTGAGAATGATCATAAAGCTAGGAAAAATTGATCTTTTTTTTTCCATTACCAGGACTTGGCTATGAAGAAAAACAGAGGAAAAACATATTTTCTGCATCAGGTACCAATGGACTCTGAAAGTTCAAGTGTTTCTAGACACAGGATGTTTTTGTGTTGCAGAATAAATCAAGTCTCCTATATTGCAAGTGCTTGGCATGACTCATATAATTGGTCCTGGATTGTCAGCAGCCTTGGAACTGTGCTCATGGTGATAATTAACCACTGTCAGTTAGTCCTAGTGCCCAGTTCTTTTCTATAGCTGTGGTTACATCTTTTACACAGAAGCCCTCAGAAGATATATTAATAATCTCAGTGTCATTTAAAATCCTTATATATACATAGAGATGAGAAAATACTGTTCTAATGCCACTGTAGGACTCCAGGTACTATGTCTTCCTACAGAATCTTGTGTTTGAGTTTCTCAGAGCTGCAAAACATTGAGGGATAATGATTCTCTAAAAGTTATGCTGCTTTTGCCAGATTAGATTCTGATAACTTCTATTATTGAGTTGGAGGAGGGGAGATAAAGAATCCTAACTTTTTTTCCTCCTTAAAAAAGAAAAAAAATCTATGGAGAGTAAAGAAATATTGTTGTTATCTCTCAGCTGAATACATGCAGTAGTATAATTTAATATTCCTGAAGCCAGGAACATCCTGTTTAGAAAATGGAAAAAAAACAATGGGAATTACTACACTCTTTCCATTTTTTCTGCTCCGCAATCAAAGAAAAGTACTTGAAAAGCGTGAACACTATGTTTAAAAATAGTTCTGCTGAAATATGCCCAGGGATCAGAAAAAACTTCCATATTTGGAAGAACCTACAGTATGTTCTGCCAAAGTATTTGGCTTTTCTTTAGGTCAAGGCAACCCTGGGCTTTGCTGTTGTTCCCACAATGTGCTATAGACGGGGTGAAAGTGCTCTCCTGTCATTTCCAGTTTACAGTACAGTTTGTGCTGGCTGGTGTGGGACATGCCTTTGCAGCCAGTTCTACTTCAAAAACCTCAGGAGCGGTGAACTCATATTCTCCTGTGCTGTACTTGTATTTTTTGTGAGTACACATGTAGAGCAGGCAGAATTTCCTTGAAACCTATAGGATTTCTTACCTTTATTCTCTCTGATTCCTCTCTACACATCCATTCAAAAATACTCATTTTCATTTTTTTCAAAATTTCTGTTTAGAAAACTTGGTAAGAACTAGTAAAAAATTACATTGTATCTATATAAGTTCTATTCTTTCCCCTTTTTTTTCTCATGAAAAGTTTTGATGGCATTATTTTCTCAATATCTGTTTTACTATTAAATATTTCATTTCAGGAGTATTTCTGCTACCAGTAGTCATGGTGAGTAAAAGGTCCATTGATTCATCTAATAGATTGGGATTTATCTAGCTTTTTTCCCACTGACACCTCTTTGCATGTCCAAAGAATGAAGCACCATTGAAATGCTTCCAAATATTGTGATGCATCACTCTGTGAATTAACTCAAGCATGATCTTATATTCCTCTAGAATGCCCCACTCTTTGGGTAGATAATTAAATATTGTATAGTGCATTTGATTTTTTCTACTTTTTGCCTTGTTTAACTTTACTGTCTCTCCTGACACTGCTATTCATGCTCTAAAAAACAGTTGCCACCTAAGCTGGAGAGCTGTAGCCATTACACATCTTTAGTTTCATTGTGTTAGCTGAATATATAAATCTTGTCCTGTTAGCATATAAATTCCAGGCCTTCAGAAGATGGGTTCAAGTACAGTGTTACCTCTGCTCTCCTGTGCTGATTCAGCAGAATTGTTCCCTCTAAAAATCGGGGGATTAAATCAGGCAGTTTCCTGAGCAGCCCTGGCAATAAGTATGTGCCATTTCCTATCTCAGCATTTCCTGTTCCTCGGCTGCTCAGTTGCCCTCCCAAGCTACCTCAAATGTAAGAGGAAGTGTCTTCATCTCTTGTCCTCAGAGGGCTGCTGCTTTGTAAATTTTACTCAGTGTACAAAGCTACATAATGCAAAAGAAGGGATGAACAGAGCAGCGGACAACAGTTAATTTCCAAAAACAGTTCCTCAGTGCTTCATTGTAGCTTGAACCAGAATATTGGTAAGTAAATAATAGCAAAATCCTGTTTCTGATCTAATTCTACTTTCAGTCCTGCTCTTTGCTACTCTCAGGCCCACCATTGATGAGGTGCTGCCCATGCTCTTGAGACCTTTGGGTCAAAGCAACTCAAGTACAAAAGAAGCTGAGTCTCAAGCCTGCACTGGAGCGCTCTGATGAACTCACAGTGTCTCGTAAAATGAAGGATAGAGAGTTAAAGATTTGCTTTCAAGCTGGAAAAGTGCATCCAGTAAATCCTGCAGCTGGGTTTATAGTGACTTTGTTTTGTGAGCAAAATAAAAGTTAGGAAATAAAATTTGCTTCAAGGATTAAGCCTCTAATCCTTGGCTCTCCTTTGGCCAATAAAGTGTTTCATGGATATTGTAAGTCTCCATCAAAGTCTGTGTCTCAGCACTGACTTAGCTTGTCCCCAGAGCAAACGAGAAAACCTCACATGCAGCTTGGAGCTATATCACCAGGCAAATCAGTAAGGCCAAAGTTTCAGGAATATTCATATTTTGCACAAAAAGTTTACTAGTTTGTAAGTGTTGCAGAAACATCGTGGGCTTAATTAATAATATGATGTGTCTCCAGTGCCAGCCCTTGTTTCAAGGGGGTGTCCTGCAGAAATTCAGTGTAGATCTTCACAAGACTTCCCAGTGAACCTTCCTTCAGTAACCTAGTGAGCACACTCTGAATCTCAGAATTCATTTTTCTGGGAAAGTCATATTCATTTATGATAAAACTGAGCCCTGTGCAGCTGTCAGTGCAAATGCTGAGCTTCTCTCCGTTGGGTTTTATATTCCTCTACCTAGAGAAAAGTCAACTGGGGTGAGGATTCAGTGCTTTTTTTCTGAGGGGGAAAATTATAAGTACTTGGTATAATGACTTTGGGTTATCTCTGACTTGAAGACTGATGACAATCCAAATGTATGAAAATAATATAGTGTCTTATCTGTCAAAAGAAATGAATTGCTTTAAAAATCTTAGGTAAACTATGTGTTTTACAGAACAAAATGAGATTTTATGGGTGAAGTTAAACTGAGACTTGGTACTATGCAATTACATGAATTTACACCAGCAATATCTGTGGGGTTTTTCTGAGTCCTTGATAATTTAATTGGGGTCTTAATCTGTTAAACATTCAATTTGCACTGAATTTCACTAGACTTCAGATATTTGTACCTCTTTAGGCCTATTTGACAATCTCTCTTCACATGGAAATGTGACTTATACACAATCCTGGAGGTGAAATGAGGTACAAGGACACAGCAGCGAATGTTTCTGCTTCTGTGTGTGACAACGAAAAATTGATCGAGCAGTACTGACAAGGGAGATAATGTTGGCTCCAAAGCATGGCTGCACATAGCTCCTTTCCACTCTGGACTAAATTGTCTCAATTCATCAGGCACCTGCCTTTGGCTTAGAGCTCTCACAAGAACGTTTACAGTGGCCTTGATGTCTGGTGACTTGTTACTTTGAAGTGACTCTATCTCACTAGTGCCCCTTCAGCTCACAAACCTGAAAGAGTAAATTGGGAAATCAGGATGTATTTTAGGATTTACTGTTGCTAGACTTTCATAATTGAGCCTTCTGACTCTTTCTGGAGTTGTTGGAACAGCACTGAGTAGCTGGATACACTCACATCCTCTAAGGCCTTTAAGTAATGACTTCTTCAGATGCTCGAAAGACTCGAATGCACTCCAGGCTGATCAAACATCTTCCTTCTGGGTTAGAACCATCAGGAGTCCTTTTGTCCCAATGAGAAAATTTTAGTCTGTTGTCTGTATCGGCCCTTCTACCTTTACTCTTTACATAAAGCACATCACTGGCTGTAGGTTGGCAGCTCTTTTTGGTCCTTTGTAGTACAGGGAGCATTCCAATAAACACCACCACTGGCAGTAGCCGAGCCAAGGACCATAATACATGAACATAAAACACTGCCAATTGCTCCAGATTTTTTCTAGTACTCGTGGAATGCCACTTCCCATATTTTTTTTTTAACTCTAATGCAGTACATACCCTCAGTCTTTCACATCACTTTAAATTAATGTGTCCTTACTGTTCCTTAACTTTCTTTTTCCTCCCCTTCTAAGAACTGCTGGTTTTATTTTCCTTTCTGGCATACATTAGAGCCAGCTTAGATTTGCTCACTACCAGTGCATCAGAGGAAACATACAGTACATACTGTGCTTTGAGCTGGGTGGATAGGGAGCTATACATAACCCTCATTTAGCAATAATATGACTAATGAATACGTTGTACTATGGGTTTCCTGCAAAAGAGCAACTCACACAACCCAGCCTTTATCACATTGTTTTTGTTAGCCATCGCTCTTTATTTACTGTCACTGAGGCTGGGAAAGACAGCTCATTCTCTCAGCATTGTGCATATGTATCTGAGCTGGAGCTGGCAGTACAACTTGTTCTTCTCCTGTATGTTTTATAACCTGTTTTTTATTTTACAGTACTCTAGTAATTCATTCTCTCTAAAATTAAAGTGGAATGACTATTCTGTACATGGGCTACCTTGCACATTACACTCTACTTTTAAGAAAGAATAAAGGATTATATTCAAGTTGAATACATCTCTCATCAGTTCATTGGAAGTCCTAGAAATCCAGTAGTCTTTGCTGGCCTATTTGTAGGCAGTTTTAATTCCAACATGTCAGCTAGCTAGGGGCGTTTGATGAATTCAGTTTTCAAACTATAAAGCATAATGCTTGTTTCAGTATCACTTCTAGTTGTTTATATAGGGAGCAGATTTTCTGGACATTCAAGGAAACTGTTGCTCCCTGCTTCGTTTTCACCATTCTGTGTGCTTCCACAGGGTAAGAAAATGGCTGTCCCTGTTCAGCCTCTCCTCCTGCACAATATTTTCCATTCTTTGTCACAGAATTTCCCTTTGTTGCTTAGGTGCTCATACTCCAGATGCTTGTACCTTAGGTGTATAAATATCCACTATCAAATATGCCAAGTCTTTTTGCAAGATTAATACCCTTCATACAGTCTTAACTTTGTTTATCCTCTCATGATTACTTTATGTAAAAGCAAGATCCTCATAATGGTGCTTCAGTATCAGTTTTTTCAGAAGAGAACAAGTACTTTTTTTGACTGGCATTTGTAAAAATTCCTGCAGTTGGGTCCCGAGTGCCTCTTGATGTACGAGCTGGAGTAAGAGCTGAAAAAGTTTTACAGGACCACTTAGTCTTTAACACCTAACTTTCCTCTGGGTTTATGCTCCTTTCACATTTAATCGCTATACTGGACACAAAGGCCATTGCAGCAGCAAAAAAGAAATGTTGAATTTCAAGGCAAGTAAATTCTAACAGGCTCAACAGAGATCTGCAAGGGGACTCTCTAAGACATGTTCATACACTAAAATAGCAAATATATATATTAGAAAAACCATTCAACTGCAGGAGAATTTCAAATTAATTAAGGAGAATTTCAAATTAATGCTACTCGACATCCCAATTTCATAGTATTCATCACTCCAAATATTTAATTGTTTCTCCTCATTGCTCTTTATTAGCCCCTTTAGGCATTTCCTCAGTTTTGGTTTTTTTTTTCTTTGTTTTTCTTTTGTGCAGAGTCAGGTAATTTCCAACAGTATAATTACTCATATTTCTGTAAAAGTAGCTGGTGCAGGTGAAGGGAATAGGTAACTATGGTTCAAAATGTTTGGGGTAATGTATACTCAGTCCAATATTATTTCTACTGATTAACTCAAACTCTTGGAGAGTTTAAATATTTAAAAGAAGAATTCAGTGTTATTCTTGGAAAGCTTATTATTTACATAAAGCAGTAGACTCTACCAAAAAATCAATTCTCAGGCTGTGAGAGTCAGCAGCCTCCTAGGTTTTGTTCTTTGACTCATAAAGATAAAAAGGCTTCATGTCACATTTTGGCTCTTTGGTGAAATCCTTAGCCACCTTGTCTGTTCCCGTGAAAATGCAACAAGAAATTCTTGTGAAGTCCTGTGCACAGCCAAGGCTGCCCCCTGTGCTAGGGGACACAGTCTGCTGTGCCCCTCAATGCCAATGGGGCACAGGATTTTGCACGAGCAGGCTGGAGAAGCTGTGGCAAAATACTGCACCCTGCACCATCTTAGCACAGAGCTGCTGTAGTTTGTGTCACCTCGCCCCTCACTGTATCCTCCTCTGGGACAGGGGCAAGATTTTTATGTATAAACATTACTATGTACCTAAGACAAGGTGTTTTAAAACATCTGTTATTCTCTCTCAGAACGGAAAGTCTCTTTAAGGTATTTTTGCTTAGAGAGTAAATTTGGAAACATAAGAACGGCCAGGTGCTCTCACACATTATTTTAAATGGAAAACACAAACAAAGCTCAGAGGAGGGACAATCCAATGCTACACACTCCTAAAATGCATTCACTTAGTGATATTATTTTTCTTCCTCCTTTTTTCCCAAATATCCCAGTTTTGTAGAGAAGCAAAATAAATATTAGATTTTGTACAGATGTGATCTCAGTATTTTGGAACTGCTTAAAACAGTGGGAGCCCCAGACTGCAATCTTTATGTAGAAATTACCCAAATAAAGCTCCCACTGAGGCCAAGTGTTTTACTGCCATTTATACAATTGTATAAAATGAGCTACATGCTTTACAGAACAAATAAAGAAAAATCACATGATGTCTTTATCTCCTTCCCTAGTTTGTCTTACTCTCACAATTCATTGCATAAGAGAAACAGAGCATAGGAGCAGGAGAGAAAAGAAACGCCATAAATGGTGATAGAAATCTCTATAAAAACAACAGCTGGATGGGGCAAAAGTTCCTTTGTTGAAGTCAGATGGCTATTTATTTTTAAACATTTGAAGAAATATTTTGCTTTTTGATTGACTAGCTGATAAATCCACAGGAGTTTTACCTAAGTGGACACTAAATGAGCACTCGTGAATAAATCTGTTATAAACTATTAGATCACTGCTGTGTATTATGGTCTTATTTTTATCCAAAGATTTTTACTAAAATAGCACAGCTTTCATCTGAGTTCCCTTGTCAGACAGTGCTGTGAGGAACATTTTGGCACTGCTTGCTCCCCCCTGCTGATTCCCCAGCCCAGTGGGCTCTGCAGGGACGTGGGGGAGCAGCAGTGCTGCCACTCTCCCTCCCACCCTCTGTGAGCCTCACACCTCTCTGCTCTAGAGGCTTCTCCCCAGAAACCAAGCTCACTGAAAAACAATTTATCAGAGTTATTGTTGTTGTTGTTGTTATTATAATTTTTCAGCAAAGAAATTAGCTGTGATTTTTTTTTTTAATCTGACCATTCAGATTCAAAGAGCCTCTCTACAAAAAGTTGCTACAAACAAAAATTTTAAAGGGATCCTGCTTTACAGAGATTCCTGATCTTTTCCTTTCTCTGGTGACACCGAGATAAAAACAGCATTTTAGTTGACAGGATTATGTTGCAGTGAAATGGAGCTTTGCGTGGGAGTAAAGTGAGATCCATTGTATGAAACTCCCATTACTAATCATATAATTGGGAAGTAAAAACATTTTCAGATTAGCCTCAGCTTTCATAAGAAAGGACAGGGATCTCTTTTCAAGCATGTTAGCACTGGAGTGGAAGGGATTGAAGGAATTGTGATCAGGACATATGGAAGGGTAGCACAGAACTGGGACCTGGACAGGTAGGGTGAAGGAAGGGAAGCAAAGGATTGGGCACATGCTGCAGGCTGTAACAAAACTCTATAGCCATGTGTGTATTTAAATACATTTATGTACTGCTGAAGACTAGGAAGACTTAGAATTTACATAAATAATTATTTGAAAGAATATGCTCTTCTATGATTAGCCCATCTCAAGCACTTTATAAAGATAATGGAAGATAGTAAAAGAATTCAGAAAAAAAAGAAATAAAATATTTTGATAAACAAATAGACAATGGATTATGAAATATTAATATTGATGTACCTTTCTTATAGACTTTATATGAAATAAGATTTTAAATGATTGTGAGATTCCTAATGTTCTGCCTAACCTGGCTGCGATATTTCTTTGATAATGACACGTGGCAAACAGATATATTACTATATTCTGCTTCAGTAACAGAAGCACTTTTCTCTCCACTCTTGTTCAGCAACTTTATGGCACTGTGGAAATGAAGGGATCAGTATATAAATATGCCTTACCAAAAAGAAGAAAAAAGCCCTGAAAAACAAAAAAAATCCTCTCTCCTCTACTTCAGGCCAGGAAGTCCCTTCTGAAATGGTGTTCACATGCTTACTAAAATTTTGCAAGCCTGGGATGTGGAGACAGGGAAAGCTCCTCACTACTATTCCTTGATGAAACAAAGGAATAATAGAATCAGACCGTTTTTGCATGCATGATAGACCAGACCAAAAATGGGGTTTGGGCTTCAATTAATTTTGTATAGATATCCCTAAGCCAAAAATATCATCCACCATAGTGACAATAAACTAATACAATAACTAATGCTAGACTCGCTCTATCTGAAGGGAATAGAAATGTATTCAGCATGACCTGCTCAGCATAACTAATAACTTATTAACAAGTAATGGAATTTGGTGCTGATTGAAAGTGAAACAAAAGGGAAAAGAGAGGAGAGATAAAAAAAAAGAGTGGCAAAGTTTTTGGTCAAGATTTGTTTGTTTCCATAAACCATTGCTGGACTGAAGATCTGATTCTGGTACAAGATCTCTACTTACCACTACAGCACTCTAAATAAAAATTCCTGGGCACTGAGGCAGAAGATAGCACAGTGAAGGTGGAAAGGGCTGTACTGGCTCTCAAGGGGGCTCAAACCTAATGCTGACAGCATGACTAGCGATAAACTAATGGGCATTCTGAGGTGTGGAATGACTCTGCTGGGCTCTCTAAAGCCCTAAATTATTCCATGACATATCCTCCTTGCCACTCTGGGATGCAGAGGAGGTGAGTACAATCCAAATATCTTTGTTCTTATGTTCTGTGCTCATATGAGAGATGGTGTGATGGCAATGCTGCAGTAAGAGAATCAGTGAATATACTACAGTAAGAGGCACCATGGGTAAGTCAGCATCTCTTTTCTGGACACCAGACTCTTCTTCCCCTCAGTGAAGGAATAGCTGTAACAGGACATTGCTAAAGCCAACAATATTTGAAGGTGTATTATTTTGTACAGGTCAGTCCAAAAAAGGAAATGGAGTAAATAGTAGAGAAATAACAAAGGGACTCTCAAAGAGACTTAATTTCATATTAAATTTATATGTTCAGAGTTTTCACACATAGATTAGACAATTGCAGATCATCTCCCTAGCATGTCTCATATAGTGAACTGAAGGCTTTCAATGCAAACACAATAAATAGTATCTCTGTAAATAGTACCTTTTGGCACCTTCATAAACCATCTTATCAGAATAAAAAGCCTGGATAATCCTGAGGACTAAGGCCTAGACTCCTAAAGGTATTTTAAGGATCTGTCTGTGTAGTGCCTTCTTATGTTTATCACTGATTCTTACAGTCTCTGAGAAAACTGTACCTCTGACATTTTCTTATCTCTCTGACCACACTCCCTCTGCTAAGCAGGTCTTTAGCCATCACTTGCCTGTTCGGGTAGAGTCAGAAATTTTCCCAGTCTCAGCCTGGACATCCAACACAGCCCACACACAGCAAATAAGATTTAAAGCAAACATCTGATTTTAGTCCAAATCTTTAGTCCAATCAGTTCTAGTCCCTTTTGACAAAACCTTCCTCATATATAGCATTATTTACCAAGGACAAGACTGTTTCTGAGGAAAGATATCTTCAGAGCAACTCAACAAGGAATTGATTATCTAACTTTTCTCCCATACCTTTCCTAATTCTAACACAGTTCCACTCTCTACTGCTTTCAGACACACCTTTTCTTCTGAAGGACATACTATCTTCACGGAGAGCTGCACCAACTCAGTCCTGGTCAGCTTTTCTCTCTCTGAAGGTGGAGTATAACAGCTTTTTTTATTAGCACCAAAGAAGAAGGGCAAGGATGAAGTAATCTTTCCTCTGTCATGCACAGCCTATCATATGTTGCATCAGACAAGTGTTTTCAGTGACCAGGAAAAGGCTTATCTCAACAAACAGGCCATTTTTACTCCAGATAAATATTTTTTCTCTCTTCTGTGCTCTTTTCTCTCTCATGCCTATTTTTTATTTTTTTACATTAAAAAAAGGGACTCAAAATCCACTGAAGATAAAAGCAGAATTCCTACAGGCTCCCTTGACTCTGTTTCCCTCCTTTATATGTTAGAGAATTTTCTATTAATCGACTATGTTTTTTTCTGATCACTTCTCCCACAGCCTGATTTAAATTAGTTTAATGTTTTCAGACAGAATAGCTCTTAGTTCCCTCTGTAGACTACAACTGTCTTGCAACTTTTCCTTGTTGATCACAGAAACAATTATCCACAGATGAAAATACAGAAACTTCATGCCAACTGCATTACAGAGAAGTTTGTTATTCTGTTCTCTCTAATAGACAAATATTGTCTTCATTCTCCAGCCCTTTCATTCCAGCAGCAATAATAGACAGTACTTTGCCTTGGAAGAAGATAATAAAAAAATAAAAAACTGAGAGTTCAGTTTCAAGGGATATAGATATGATGTTGACATCCACTAGTCTGGAGTTGGAGCAGCACTGAAAGGAAAACAGAACAGAGATAAAAAGAGAGAAGACAAAACAAAAATTATAACCTTCAAATAAAGTGATGAAGCCAACTCTGGAGGACACATGAAGGCAGACAGGTAATAGCATTCATCACATTTTCTATTTATAAATACAAGAGAATATAAAAGGATCATCACTAAAGGTGTCTATGAGCAATAGTATTGCCTTTGTGTAGTTCCAGGTATTATAAACCCTTTGGAAATCCAAGCTTGAATATCTGATTGCCTGTTCCTTCCAGGGAAACCTTTTAAACACTGTTTGTGTCTACAGTGAAAAATATCTGAATGAAGGAAACTGAAGCACAGTCATGTGTACACTGTGTGAGTTGGTGATATTTGCCAGAGTGCAAAAAAGCATCAAAACAGGGTGAAAATTGAGGCTTTATAGCGGACCATGGCAGTATTCCCACAGGATCACTAATCACGTCCACAGGCTGCCCAAGTCTCATGATAGAAAAGGCAAAGCAAAACAGATGTTTGCTGTCTGTTTCTCACCACCTTGAACCCAGGATATCCTTGCAGAAAACAACTCTTTCATTGTATACAGACACATAAGGATATTTTTGTGGGTTTGGAAGGCAGTGAGTTTTGTGACACTTGTTTTTTTGTAGATAAGCTACAGAGGAGGCCTGGACATTTTTTTTCACCCTAACGAATTGTGTTCTGAAGCCCCCCAAAAATTCTGTAGTGTGCACATTCAACTTGCACCTGTTAAGTCTGTGATGGCTGCAGGATCCAAGCACAAAGCAATTAATAAAATCTTGAAGCCATTCATGGGTATTCACTATGGTCCAGATCTCACTTCCACTTCACATAAAATTTTCTAATAGCATTTAAATTATGAGATCTTCAAAACTCCATACAAGAAATAGTTCATAAAGATATGAAAAGCTATGTTTCAGGTCTCTTGAGCAGTAGCTATAATTAAAACTATTGAATAGTGATTATAGACTTGAACTATGAAAATACTGAGAGAGAATCAGCCAAAATAAAAGTCTT
The DNA here is from genome assembly GCA_013400315.1 of Bombycilla garrulus. Lineage (NCBI taxonomy): Eukaryota > Metazoa > Chordata > Aves > Passeriformes > Bombycillidae > Bombycilla > Bombycilla garrulus. The sequence continues at coordinate 54,748 of VXBU01032194.1, read as the reverse complement.
GATTAAACTGGGACTTGATAGGGAAGAGCTCAGAGACTTCAGTAAGGCATAGCCTGTAATAAAAGTCTGAAAGTCACAGATAGAGATTGCAACAGGAGAATTAATTTCTAACACTCTATTATCACTGATTCTTTACTTATCCAGATTACCTTTGATTTTATTCACAGTATAAACTTAGCAATCATCACAGAGTTTTGCCAACAGCAGCTTGCAAAAAATGAGCCAAAGTTTTGACCAGGTGACTGCCCATTTATTAACAAGATCTGAGGTTTGGAAATTGGACTAGAAAGTCAGATGATAAACTTTTCATTTTCTGATTGCATTGGTAGGAATTACTGTAATTCCTATGCTTCAGCTTATAATTTTTGGGGCCAGGGGCAGAAAATGTTGAGACACACAAAAATGTAATGAAATGCCAGTGGTTTCTTTGCTAGCCAACTGCATTCATAAGTCTACAAGATTGCTACACATGCAGGCCACATATGGACAAATGATTAGCTGGTTTGCTTCTCAGTTAATGGTCTGAATTAATCAGTGACATGAAGGAGAATGACTTAAATGGAGGACTTTCTGTGCCAAAAATCTTTTATCTGAGAACATAGCTAAATATGGAACTAATGCAAGATAAGGAAAATAAAATTAATTAATTAATAAATATTGAAATAATAAAAAAAGAAAGAATCCTAAATACTTTCAAGCCTAAGATCTGGTTTGTGCTGACCCTGCTTCAAACATCTGAAGGAGCGAATGAATTCTGAAGAGCCAAACTAGTTTTATCCTTCATACCTGAAAAATTAGTGTGATAAACAATGATACTGATATCTCTGCAACAATTGCATTGTTACGTAAGCAGGAGAAGTGGAGCATGATCGGCAAAAGCAGAAGCTGCTCTGCCATGGCTCACCTTGCAGCTCCTTCTGAACCTGGAACCTTCTGCTCAATAAGAATAGATTCTCCCATGGATTCAAATACTTAGCCACCAAATTCCTTACCACACAAAAGGGAGGGTGATATGGAAAAACTGAAAACGATGGAAAAGAATGACGCTGGTGAAACAGGCTATGATGAGCAGCTCTTGCTGTGGTGTCTTCACTAAGCAACTCCTTACTTAGGTGATTACTGTAGCCCATGTAGCAGTAGCAGTGGGTCTCAGGGCATTAGAGACTGCATCCGTGACTTGCTAGGTAACTTTGGGTAAATCCCATTACATATTCTCTGCCCCAATTTCCCAGCANAAAAGAAAGAAGAAGAGAAAGAAAAATAGTATTCATGTTTCTGGTTTTATTTGCAAAAGGTACTGGGAGCTTGAACTCTTTCTTCTTAGTAGCAGTGAGAATTATTTTCCATATAAAGAAACAACTAAGGACAAGTTCAAGCTAGCTGAGAAGGCAGCATCTTGTTCTGCCGACCTAGAGAGTCAGTATAGGTGCCAAGTTTTCACTTTAAGCCAACAGAAAAGTTAACATGGGCATGGCGAAATAAAAGCCCAGACAGAGGCTGACTTTATTCTCTACATGCTCAGTTCAGCATGTAGGATCAGAGAACTTTAAGCTCATAGCTTCCAGTCAAGCCAAAAGCTGCTGTGATGTGATCTAAATACAATGTGAGAAAGAGGAAAAGCAGAATAGGGATTCACATGGAAAATGTTATCTCTCTGAAAAACATCAAGAAGAACATTTCAGTGCAGCTACCTCTGAAGGAGGGTAATGGCAAGGATTTTAGCACAGCCCCTCAGTATTTAGAGCTCAAACATGAAAACACAATCTGTGGGGTAAACTGAGTTTTGTCTTCCTAACATGCAGATGGAGAAATTGCAGCCTTGAGGCTGGGAGAAGAGGAGACACAGTGGAGGGCTCAGATTTAAAACCTTCAGCCTTTGCAGATAGCCAGTTCAAGACCCTGGGAAAAGCTCACCCAGAGAAAAACACAGGTGCCCCTGCTTTCAGAGGCAGAGCAATCGGCCTGTCTGGGTGCAGTCCAGTCAGCCTGGGAAGAAGGTTACAGGAGCCTTGCCATCAACTCTTTCTCCAAGCAAAGTCAAACTGACTGCAGCACAACAGCAAGTCTTTGCAAATGCGACTGTAAAAGACACAATATATTTTTTTATTTCCTGCACAACATAAGAAATGCAGTCTTTCCAGGTTGGAATCAAGCAGAATTACAGCCCAATGCATGTCAAGGTGAGAAAGAGGACAGAGTGAACATGATATGGTGATATGATAACAATAGTCATGGAAAACAATGATAATAATATCTTGTGCAGAAGAGCAGTTGTCAGGGAGTTGGAAAATGCCATACTTCCACTAATACCTCACCTTTGATTCTGACCACAATGAAATAATATGCAGACTATGACAGGGATCATCTTGAACTTTACTGAACACCCAGTTATCAGCTCTCTACTGAAAAGCAGGTATGATATATGCCTGTAAGTATAAGCATGTTAAGACAAGTACCTTTTGAGATAAATTAATGTGCTAACAACTAAAGTTGTTAGCTAAATAAAATTATCAACTGGATAAAGCCTGAAAGCAGTATTTTCTCTCTTAGTTCTCTATCTGGACCAAATGTAATCCCCACATCTCATTTCTGGGCTCCTAAAAAAATTCAAAAAGAAAAAAAATAAATCAGCAAGATGGCTTATAGTTGACATACTGCTATAGCCCAACAGATTGATCCTCAAGATCAAATGTTACGGGTTTACAAGGCAGGATCAACAAATTCTGGATTCATGGTAAACTGGACACTATAACCACTGTAAACCATACATACTGCTCAATGAGGGGTTAGAGAAATTCATAGTCAGAGCATAGAATTGCAGCTTGTTTGATTTATTTGAGTAAATTACTTGACATTATCATATGTTTGTGTGTGTATGTACTTCTACTGCATCCTTGCCTGCAGGCCAAGGAAATAAATGCAAACTGTACACATAAAGGGTAAGACACAAGGGGGAGGAAAAAGTTTGCATTTGTAAAATTTAGTTGTATTAGTTCATTTACTACTCTCAGAGCTCAGTTCTCTGTCTTGCTGATGCTGTTTTTTCACAAGAGCTGATGAGTCATTGAGAAGAAGCCTAATTGCCTGTCATAACAAACTACAAGGAAAAAAGGCTCAAAAGTTTAATCAAATTATCTCAATATTCAGTCAGAAGACTGTAAGTCAATCTGAAGTACATCAGTAAGAATCCTAGGCCACTGAAAAGAGAAGAAATTTTGAAGGGCAAATCCATTTCAATGCCAATATTAGTGTGTTGCCCTGCACGTGTCACTTGATGACACTCACAATTCCACAACCTTCCCCCGCCACTGAGGTCAGGCTGACAAGCCTGTAGGTACCCTCATCCTCCTTACAGCCCTTCTTGGGCATCACATTTGCCAAACATCAGTCAACAGGGACCTCCCTGGTTAACCGGAACTGCTGTAAATGGTGGAATGTGGTTCAGTGAGCACTTCCACAGCACCTTTAGAACCCTCGTATGGACCCCATCCAAGCCCATGGACTTGTGTGTGTCTCTGTGGAGCAGCAGTTCACAGAAATTTCCCCTTGGATTATGGGCTTTATTTTCCTCTTCATCCCTGTCTTCCAGACCAGGGGCTGGATACGCCAAAAATAACTGGTCTTTACTTAAGACTGAGGCAAAGATGGCATTTAGTACCTTAGCCTTTTCCTCATCCATTGTCACTGTGCTTTTCCCCTACATTCAGTAAATGATGGAGATTCTCTGTAGACCTCCTTTTGTTGCCAATGCATTTATAGAAACATTTTTATTGTCTTTTACAGCAGTAGACAGATCAAGTTCTAGTTGGACTTTGGCCCCGCTAGTTTTCTAACTTCAAACCCCCACAGCATTTTTGTACTCTTCCTGAGGTGCCTGCCCCTTCTTCCAGGTGGGAATCAGCCTCTTCTCCCAAGTAATGAATGATAGGATGAGTGGAAATGGCCTTGAGTTGTGTGTGCCAGGAGAGGTCTAGACTGGAAATAAGAGAAAACATTTTTCCCAAGAGGGCTGTCAAGCAGTGGCACAGGGTGCCCAGGGAACTGGTTGGGCCACGAGTCCTGGAGTTATTTAAAAGATGTTTAACGTGTTCCTTTGGGATGCGGTTTAATGGTAGACTTGGCAGTCCTGGGTCAGTGGCTAGACTCAATGATGTTAAAGTTCTTTCCAAGCCTAAATGGTTCTATGATTCAATGATTCTTAAATCACTAGGAGCTGCTTGTTAAGCTCAGTGTCATTTTAAACTTCAGATTCTTTCACTTGATACCCAGCAGGAGTAAAATTTCTGTGTTTTTGTGAAGATACTAGTGTTTAAACAGATGTCAGAAGCTTTTTAAGTATAAATGGAAATTGAGCTACAGAAAATGATGGTTTAGGGATTTGAGTGGTGTATAATATCAAAAGCTGCATCTGAGAAACAATGTACTGTTGAAAATAATGATCTTCAAATTCCTGTACACAGTAACTTTTAAGTTAAGATTCTTTTAGTGATGTTATTAACAATGTAGTAGACAAATACAATGAACAAAAAAGTCAAATATTTAACATGTTTCATCTGCCTTTGTATTTTTTCCCCCATGGCACTCCAGAATTTTGTATTTCTTTGCATTTCTCTTAATTTAAGCCCTCCAGAGTGTCTAATGCAATTCCTATATAAACTCAGCATGATAAAACATCATCCACAAACACAGCAGATATATCATTAGCACCACCAGCTACAAAATGGAAGTTTTATAATACACCAAAAGTTATGTTACCTGCTGGTATCCACTCACTCTTAAAAAAAAATATAGAAATAAATTACCTTGATGAGTTGTTTTGGAGGGTAATGCCTTTGGGCCTTTCCCTGTCAGGGGCCTAGAAATTAATTTTTATATCACAATTCCTTCCTGGTAATGGAAGTCAGAAAAAATTGCACATTAGGGCAGGAAAGGGAGCACAGGGATTATACAGTGGACTGCCACAAGGACAAGGAATTAATCTGCAAAAACTCTTATAAGGAATGCTGTGCCATGGCTGGAAACATGCTTTGAAACTTTAACACGGAACTACCTGTACTTTGGAAAGAAATAGCTTGAGCAAGTAAAAATTACCACAGCGGCATTCTTTCCACCATGCACCTTTACCATTAAAGTTCACTTCAGAAAATTCTGAGTATTGCAATAATTTATGCTATATATCACACATTTCCAACATCAGTGGCAGATGAATTCTGCTCGTAATTGGCAGATAAGAAGAAAGGAACTGCTTTTGCATCTACACACTGGTTTAATACACCTCTCTGGAAGTCAGAAGGCTCAGTCTGATTTGTGTTTGCACCATTTACTATTTAGAGCTTCAACCTCAATTTATCATTACATCTCAATTAAATATCTTTTCCATTCTCAGACCTAGTTAAATATAAATATGATCCTACCAAATGAATACATAATCAATCTTTCCCTCAAATTACTCTAAAAATCATAAAATACCATTAAGTATTTGAGCTTCTTGTTCATCAAGCTGGCATGGAAACCAAGGCATCCTCTGGAACCAAAACAGAAGTTTTCGATCCAGCTCTTCATCCCTGGTTGTGACTATTTTCAACAGATCATCTTCAGAGAAGTAATTTTTTTAAATCATTCTGAATGCAAATTATCTGAAAAAATCATGTCTAAAGAGAAAACTATCCATTATTACCCTTCATTAATAACTAGATATGGGTTGTATAATCTGTCATTTAGGATTCTGTGACGAAGGATTATACAGGCAACAAACAATGCAGCTTTTCCTGTGTATAAGATTATTCCCCTCACAGAGATACCTTTGGATCTATTTTTGCTGCTTATCTATTTTTGCCTTGAATTTGATGCATGCCTGGATCTTGAGACTTCAGAGAGAAGGCTGCATGCATGTCACAGCTGAATATAGCCTTTTGTTTACTTTTACCACAGGCCATACCATTTCTCCAGAATGAGATCTGCTCCTTCACAATTCTGACTGAGATTTCTGTCTTTTGAATTGTTTCCAAACACATGCTATTAATCTGACATGACTCAGATAAACCTTCTAAGTAAACAGTCTTCCCTTTTAAATGCAAGATTCTGCTTCCAGCACACAGCTATACATGAGTGGGCACACAAAAGGTACACTGATTCCAGTTTTCTCTCTTGGTGGTCAGAGGCAGATATCCACTCTGTCCTACAGTTCTAGAGGAAGAGCCCACAGACTGTTCATTTCCCTGGAAGACTTTCCTGGCCACCAGCTGAGCACAGATCATGGAATTCTTCAGTTTTGTGTCCAGTAGACCTGGATTATTTTGCCCTTTTAGCATATGGAAACTCCTAGCATTCACATCATTCTGTTATCAGGAATGTCACAGCTCCATCGCATCTGCAGGAAGAACAATCTTCCTTGTTTCCAACCTTATGCATGCTGGTTTCACTGCATGCTGCCCAGATCTTTAGGGAAAGAGTAAACAACTGATCTCTGTCCTGTCCATGCTGTATCACAGTTCTTTATCATACCTGCCTCAATTGCCCCTTTTGCAGACTGCAGAATCATAGCCACACCTCATTGGGAAGCCATTTCACACCTCTGATGGTCTGTATAGCCCTTTCTGAAGTCCTCCCACAGACTTTTTGGTATCCTGCATGTTTCGTTCCAGACATAGATGGATTCCCACAGTGGCCTGTTTGCCAGCATACTGAAGTACCTGTGGTTAGACTAAGTGCTGGTTCATTGCATTGCTGGGATGGCTCTGGGCTAACAACCAGAATATGAACCTCACAGCTGAATATAATATCCTTGCAGATAAAATCTGCTCTGGCATGTGGCTTAGCTCAAGTCATGTGCTTTAATGTCACAGGAATTCTGACCCAGCCCAATATACCTGCACAGTTATCCAAACACACAAAGATAGACAAAGGCAATGACATTTTGATAGTTTTTCTTATCTGTCTGGATTTCACACAGTTCCTGTCAGCCCAGTCCTCCAGCTTGTGCAGCTGGATGGCTCCAGCCTAGATGGCTGCTCTCTTCTCAGGCATGTTGACTCAGTTTGGTGTCATCTGCCAACATGATTTAGAGTTGCCACTTTCAGGTCACAGACAGAGCTGTGAAACATGACAAATCTCAGGGTAAACCCCTTCAATACCCAACTTGTTATGGGCCAACAGCCATATTATAGCTCACTCAGTCAGCTTTTTACTTACCTTGTATGTATTATATCCTATTATGGAACAGCTACATCTTTCATATGTAGAATGGAAGAAGGCAGTGGATGGCTGAAGGGAAAGTAAGATGTTGTACAAGAGGTGTGATAATGCAAATAGATTCCTACCATCCTGCTCTCTAAAGCATCAGTCCTTGGCAGTTATAGGACAAATTCAAAAAATTTTCAATAGATTTTCAATTATCAGGAAAGTATCTATTGTACTGCCTATTATAAACACAATAGCCTTAGCAATGTAAGGATCCACTTTCTGCTATTCAACAAATAAAACATATTTGAAAAAGGATTGTGGCTCCAAATCTGTTTTTGGTAACACACATTCAACTCTCATGACATGATCTAACTCATAACAGAATTTAGTCTAATTAATGGATTTTTTTTCCTTTAAACATTCTCTGTGTTTCTAATAGCACATTCTAATAGGTCATTTTATGTCAACTAGAGACAAACCAAGCAAAGGGCTCTCAGCTACTTGTCAGGCACTAAACCAGTCATCAAATGCCAGGAAACGCCTGTTCTATCAGTCATTAGTACTGAAATAGCAGTGTCTGCTAATAATAGATAAATATGGTCTTTTCAGGAAAGGATTGGTCTTTTTGACAGTAATGTACTGGACTGAATGAGACTTTTCCTTAATTTCATGTAATAACTTAAAGTCATAGAGAATAGGACAGTTTATGTTGGCAAAGACCTCTGAAGATCCCCTCATCCAGACTAGGACTCAAAGCAGAGGTAATTTAAAAATTAGCCTGGAATTCTCAAGGCCATGTCCAGCCAGGCACACAGCAAATGCTCCAGCCTGGGTCCATTATGGGGACTCTCTGCTGAACTCACTCCTACAGGAACACTCTGCTCCGAGGTGCCCTTCCAAGTCTTCCATAGACAAAATAAAACATTTTCCTTCAACCTGCTGGTTGTTCTTTTGCCAATACAGCCCATCATACTGTGTTACCTTCATGGCTGCAAGGATTCACTACTAATTCATGTCGAGGTGTTTATTTATGAGGGCTACCAGGCCCTTTTGGCAGAGCTGCCACCTGGACAGTCATTTCCCAGCCCAGACTGCTTCATGGAGTTATTCTATTCCAGGTTCAGGGCTTTGCACTGATCTTTGTTGGACTTTGTGAATTTTCTAATTCTCCTGATGGTTGATATCTCTTTTCTGTGCTATCAACTCATCTCCCGGTTTTGATGCAATTGAAAACTTGGTTGGGATTATGCTTTGTCCCATTGTCCAGGTCATTGGTAAAAATGTTAAACAGTGCAATGTGCTACAGGGAATATACCACAATTTTCTTGTCCAGACTCTGCCTTACCTCCACTCCTAACTGCCCTCACACAATCTGTCACAGAGGGAAAAAGGAAAAAAAAAATAAACTGCCAGTAGAAACTACAGAATCTCCCCATTTCACACGTGAGCAGCACCACGTGTTTCCATGCTATAGAAACAATATATATAAGTAAGATAGCTCAGCCAAACAGGGATAACCCAAAGTCAACACTAAATAGGTGGGAATATAACTTTTCACAACTTTATTTTTAATTTCTTACTGTCTTTTTGTACAGTGTTCCTAACAGCAAAAGATGTAGGTAAAACCATAGAGCCAGTAATAATAATAGAAGGAGAGGAGCTTAGCCAAAAAAGCAAGTTGTCCTTAAAAGGAGGTTAAATTCATAAATACAGACCATGTGTTAAGTGGTAAAACAAATTTAATACTTACTGAATAATGTCACTGATATAAAAATAGAGCATGTCATCTCATGCTTAATGGACCATATCAGATTCAGAAAAAAGTTCTAGATAGATATTTTTGTTAGTTCAAAATAGCCACGTGACACAGAACACTCACACTGCTCCATGTTGGTAAACAATCAGCAAAACCAGGCAGCTTTTAGAGAAAAACTGCAAAGTGCAAAGTGCAATAAAAGAGTTTTTAATATCGGAGTGGTGATGAACTCAGTCCATTTGATCTTCTCTCAAACCTTGTGATGTGTTCTATGTGACACAAAGGAAAGTGGTACTTTCCTAGAAAGAACACAGAATCATAGAACAGTCTGGATTGGAAGGGACCTTAAAGATCCTCTAGTTCCAAACTCCCATGTGCAGGAACACCTTCCACTATACCAGGTTACTCAGATCCCAACCTGACTCTGAACACTTCCACGAATGGGGCATCCACACCATCTCTGGGCAACTTGTGCACACCACCTTCACAGGTAAAGAATTTCTTCCATATTGCTAACCTAACCCTACTCTCTTTATTTTGAAGAGATTCTCCCCTTGTCCAAACACTAAATGCCCTTGCAGTATCTTTGGGTTCTGAAAGGTGCTATAAGATCTTCCTGGAGCCTTCTCCAGGATAAGCAACCCCAGCTGTCTCAGACTGTCTTCACAGGAGAGGTGCTCCAATCCTCTGATCATTTTTGTGGCCTCCTCTGGATTTGCTCTAACATGTCCGTGGCCTTTTTATGTTGGGAGCACCAGAACTGTAAACAGCACTGCAGATGGGAGCTCACCAGAGCAGGACAGAGGGGAAGTGCTTTCCTCAACCTGTTGGCCACAGAGTAATGCCAAACACACAATATATAAACCCCTCTCACAATATCTAAACCCCTCTCTTCGATCTCCAAGAGAGTGCTTAGTGAAAACCCTATGGATTCCAGAAAATGCTGTCTTTACAAACTCTTGTGTAGGGCACTACAGGAAGAATTATTTAGGTGGTGGGCAGCAATACTGAGGTTGTCTAAGATGTGGCCACTGACTATTTCTACTCATGATTTTTAAAAGAAGTGCTAGGTAGCTTGAACCTGGAAACCTTGCAGAGAATGAGTGATAGTTCTCTATTTTCTAAGGAAAAGCAAGGTCCAACAGAAAATCACACAATATCCTGAGCTGAAAGGGACCCACAAGGATGATCACAGCACAATCTACCCCTGCCCTTGTATGGGACAGCCCCAAGAATCACCCTGTGCCTGAGAGCATTGTCCAAATGCATCTTGAGCTCTGTCAGGCTTGGTGCTGTGACCACTTCCCTGGGGAGCCTGTTCCAGTGTCCAACCACCCTCTGGGTTAAATAAATAAATAAATAAATGTCAGAACCACAGAATGTCCAGAGTGGAAGGGCCCACAAGGATGATCAAGTCCAAATGTGAGTGCTCTCAGGTGTGAGAGGTATTGGACACTCAGCCTCTGGTTCAGATTTCTCTAACACTAACATTGCCCTGTGGCTGCTAACACCAGTGCCAACAGCAGGCAAAGAAAATTTTCCTTTGTCCTAGCCTATGAAAGGGATGGTGGAGGAACATCAACATTTGTTGAGCAGTCACAACATCTTGTGAATGTATTTGATGCAAGGAAGAAGGACTTGATAAACTCAATAGTGTTCCAGATTTGCTGTTTTAATTCTGTTCATTCATTGTCAGTTAAATCTCCTTCATTTCCCTTTTGAAATGCATTGTAAATCCTAGATATATATTCTTGAGGCTCAAAGCAATCTGAATTTTCAGCTGAGATATTTTTTTCAAGAAACACTAATACAAGTTGTAACCATTCATCCTGGTTTTGCGCCAGTTACTTGGCAAATGCATAGAATTAGGAGGTTCCTTTAATCTAATTTGACGCTTTGCCAAGGTGGGTTATTTTTATTACTAACCTTCTGTCATGCCTGCTGTACAACAGTAGAGAAATCTCTCAAGTCTTTGGCAGAGCAGCAAGGGAGACTCTCTTGCAAAAGAAAAAGAAGGACTCAAAACCAATGAAATTTAAATGATTATGAAGAACAGTAAAAAACTAAATGACTGGATTGCTTAAAAATATCTCAAGGACCTTACTGCATCCAGCAGTGGGAGCTAGTGGTTGCGAACAAAGTATTTTTATTATTGTCAGGGTGGCCACCCAGAGGTGAGTTTGGTGATCAGTTCATACAAAAACAGGTATCTCTACCAAAACAACTGTGTTCACAGTTATATTGCATCCTCTTTTTTGACATTTCAGTAGATGTCAACAACTGACTGAACATAAAACATATGTGCTTTCATTTAGATGAGAAAGGTTCCAGTCCTCTGAATCAGGAATTTTCTGGGCTTCAAGAAATCATGATCTTGCTTTCAAATACTTGTGTTCTGTTTTCACAGGAAGATTGGTATTATTCTCTACTCCAATTCAAATTTATTTTTCTTTTTTATTTATGTCTAGCGCCCCTTCTACCGTAAATCCCTTCACCTAAATGACACATAAATAGCTCACAGCTTCAGTCTAAAATGTTGTGGTTCATTTGTGATCCACTGCTTTGTTTGGAGTTACATGAGGAATACCTCTTTTTTTTTTTTTTTTTTTTTTTTTTTACCAAAAATGCTGACAATTTTTTGGATAAAATATGATTCCTTTGAGGAAATTGAGGCAATCAATCTTTTGTAGCAAAACTTAATGAGGATTCATGTTGGGAACTTTCTTCTCAAGCATAGCTCTGCAGAGATAGACAAATTCCAGTTCAGAATTTGCTTTATAGCCTCAAATATTCTTCATTGGAATATGGCTTCCTACCCTTTAAAACAGGCAATTCTTTTTGGCCTTTGAAACTTTGAAGTCCATAGAATTACATACATGAGAAGATCAGGCTGCATACAGTGTTTCTGAGGTGCAGTAATATAATCTGACCAGCACTTTACCTCTTAACAGTCAGGATTTATGTTTTATTTGAATAGAAAAATCAGCACAGGAAGATCTCCAAACTAAAGAATTGCCTTGGCTCTTGGGAATTCAAAGTCCAGATATTTTTATTTCACATGAACTCTCTGGTAAGTTGAATAAAGAGTGAGTATTTTAAGAGATATTAGTCAACAAATGCCAAGTTAGGTATCTCATTAATTTTTAAAGTATCTCCCCTGTTAACTTTTTATTATAGTACCTGCTCTACCATATTAGGCTTTGTCTGTCTTAGGTTATCTTTAAAATAAGGAAAATAAAATGGGAAATTGCTTACTGACAAAAGCTGAAAGCGTCTCTCAAAGTTTACAGATTCAAAACGTTAAGGGGAATTTACATAGGATCCCACTGCTCTATATTTTTTGTGTGGTCTTCCTAATATTTCTGTCAAAACTCGCAGTCTTTATAGGAAGTGGTTCCCTCACACACATTTCTCACTCTCATATTCCCTGCAAGATTCAGTCAACCCTTGTAACACCACTTGGCAAATGCACTGACTGACACGACAGCAGATTAAGACCATTAATAAAATCCACTGCACAACCAACCTTCCAATGAGAATGTGCCCTGTGGTAATGGGGAAACTGTCAGTAGTAACTAAAAAGGAACAGCAAATTTGCAAAAGAAAACTCATAACCATCTAACCTACGTAGCCTGCAGTAATGACCTAACTAAAATGATTTAACTAAATAATACAATGTGGAACTTTCCTCAGTGAGAAGAGGCAAGAAGAAAGGCAGACATACTAAGGAATTAAATTTTAGGAAGTTTGCTCAAGGGAGCATGAATGTTATTGGTATTTATTTTTTATTCTTAGAAATACCTATGGGATTGGTAATTTTCCCTTTAACACTTTTACCATTTCACACATCAAGCTATCTTATTGGAGGGGGAAAGAAATAAATGTGGGATAGGAATATGGAACTCCTTATTTTTCTATTTGTTTAATAACAGCATGGTCTTCTCATGCTGCGTATGCAGCCAGAACAGATACTTCACTTTCTATCAGGCAAATGGGAATGGAAAGATGGAACCTTTGTGGCATTAGTTTCTGTCAGGGTCATTTAATGGAACAGCAGGCTAAGAAAACTTTTAAGGAGAGATTTATAAGATGAAAGGAGGTTGACCTAGAGAGGAGGAAGCAGAAAGGTTTATTTGCCATACAGCCCTTATTACATTAGCACTGGAAAGCCTGGACTACAAAAGCTTGAGAACCAAAATAAAATCAATAGGACCATTTGTATAAATTAAACTTACATTATGTGGCACAGCTACTGTACACAGCTGTACATTCTTCATGTAAATAATCTTCTTGTTTGGTTTAAATTAATGTCTGAGGAATAAGGGATACTCAGTCACTAGCAAAATGGAGATAGTCTCTGCGGCTATTGTCATGGAAAACAGAGGATGTGGTAGTAGGAAAGAAAGAAGAAGGAAAAGGAGCTGGGAAAAAAACCCTTTCTTTTAGATCCCAGTTTTCAGTCACAAGACAGCGGTCTTTTCCCATTGACCTTAGCATCAAATCAGGCTGAAAGATGACTGAAGGATGAGGAGGGACAGGGGAGGGGTAAGTGGGCCTCTTTCTCAGAATAATGTTCATTTCTGCACAGGGGGTTTTTGACCATCATTATTGTACCTGACTGGAGCAAAGTGAAAAGACATGGGTAAAACAAGAATTTATTCACTATGGTACTCTTCCTTTGCTTGTGACAAAGGACAGCTCTGCGGCATGTAGAAAGCTCCCTGCACAGAAGGTGTTAACCTCTTGCAGTGACCCAAAATGGGGAAATTATTAAGAAAGGCAACAGATCTTCTCAGAAATTATAAATGTCACTCTTTAATGCGTATAAAGAATCTCTGCCTTTACCTTATTTTGCCTTTCATGATCCATTTTAGCAGTGGGTGATACTGAATTTTTGGAAAGCAAAGGCCTCCAGGGAGAGAGATGTAACAGTAAGAAAAACTGCAGATAAGCCTGTGAGTCACATTTTCTGTTGATCTAAATCACTATCATTCCAGCTGTCCTCATTAGAGAAACACTGATTTACACAGGCTGAGGACCTTGCCCTGTATTTCCAGGAATTAACAAACAGTGGATGATTCAAAAATTAGTATTATAGTTCTTACGTTATAACTCTATTCTATTTTCTTAGAAGAAGGAGGAGGATGGTTTTACGTACAGTATCTATGCTGATCCATGGTTATCATTAATCGTCTTTTGGTACATGATACCTCTCTTATTAATAGATGAACTTCCCAGCTGTAAATGTCAAGATAAATTGATTGACCAGCTGGTAGTTTGGAGATGCAGTATTTCTCTAAAGTATCCAAAGCTTGAAGTGGGGGAAGGGATTCTTTTTGTTTTATCCAGGATTCAGCATTTCTTCATACAAACAGGACTAACAGAACAAATCTGATTAACACATCTAGGTTATGAAGAGAGAAAAAAAAAAAGGCATTTTCCTTTAATTGTATATTCTGACTTGCAAAACATTTCCTCCTCCCCCCAGAACACAGACGCACAGTAGATGTACCTTTGGTTTACTTTCACATATTTTATGAAAAATGCATGATGAGGAGCAGCAGCGGGCAGCTGCCATCTGCCGGCAATTCCTCAGCCCGGGAGAGGGGGCTGTGCGCTGACATTGATCCAGACATTTCAGAGATTACTACTGCAAATCAAAGTACATTTGGAAAAACAGAACAATAAATCAAAATTATCAGAATCTAATCTGGTAACAGTCTTTTAAGATACAGCTCTGTTCACACTGCAATTCCCTGCCAGACTGACAGTAATAACAGTGACTCTGATCAAAGAACTTCGGTTTCTGAGGAGAAAAACAGAGAACCAAACCTGACACCATGTGCCTCAAGTAGGAACCCTTCTAGAAACTGTTCTTTTTTCTTTTG
>VXBU01032194.1:1497-39885 GCA_013400315.1 Bombycilla garrulus | reverse complement strand
TTTTTTTGTTTGGTTTGGTTTGTTTTTTTTTATTTAGAAGTTGGGAGGAGAAAGGATGGGGGAAGGAGAGAGGCTGCATTTCTGAAATTCTTTCTTTGTGAATCAGCAGACAGTGCTTCTGGAGCTGGGAATGTTTCCTCTTGGACAGACTCCATCTCCTTTTTTGGTCTGCAAACGCTTGAGGTTAATGGTTGGGGTTGAAGAAGTTGAAGCACATGGTAGTGCTTTGAATATGAAAAGAGGAATTTGCACAATATGGGTGCATTAGTCATTTGCAGTTCACTAATTATCTGTTTTATGTTAATGCTAATGCTCCATGTAAGTAAAGTAAATTAACACGATAACATAAAAGAAGCAATTAATGGAATATATAACATTTGTAGCTTTAATAAAACCGATTTCATTCCCCACACAGAGAAAGCGGCTATTTAGGTCTCTGAAATAAATGAGGAGCTTGCTGAAACCTTGCTGCTCTAAGTAACACCAAGGACAGGCTCACATGACATAATATTGTTGCCATAGTAACAGGGATGTGCACCAGCGGAATCATGCCCATATATCATTAATTTAGTGCTCTGCTAAACACAAAATAATACCTCTCCTAATTATATTGTGTCTTTGATTCTTAAGAATGTAACACCATTATTACCTAGAGTCAACAGTAGGACATTTGAGGCACAATGGCTATCAGAACATATAACTTAACCAGAACATATAGCCTGTTGTACACTTTCTTGGATAAAAAAAGGAATTAAAAAATCCAAAGAATCCACATCCACAAGTCTCCCATATCCACAAGTCTCCCCTAATTCTCCTATATGTGCCACAGAGGAAGCTAATTGGATGTGTGCCATTTGGCAACATCCTTCTTTACAGTCTTCCTGAGGCTCTGTGATATCAACCACTTCCCAAAGCCTGGAGGCTCAGCTTGATTTAGAACCGCATCTGGTGCTTTTGGGAAGCGCGCTTGATATCAGCAATCACACTGCACACACACAACTTCCCGAATATCACATCCAGACCCAGAACACTCAGAGCAGCAGCCAGAAAAGGGGGAGGGAAAAAAAGAAAAAAGCAGCATAAAAAGCTGTGACTAAATTTACTGATGAGAAAACGCTGATGTTGGTGAAGCCACAGGATGACTTAAAACATTAGTAATTAAGTAATTAAGTCACCTTAGAGGAAATCACCCTGCAGACTAATGTAGAGAAAGGCTGTTTTATGGCACAAAGTGTTTCATTCAGGTGATGAATAGTTTCCAGAAGATCCATGAGTTTCAAGAGGTTGCAGGATCTCACATTCGTCTCAATCCTGTTACCTTACTTCTGTCAGTCACTCTAATTCAGTCAGGTATTTCAGTGCAAGTAGTGGAAACACACCATGTGGTCTTGCTGAAAGCAAGAGCACAACTCATCTCCACCAACTTGTCAGTGTGAAAATGCCTTCCGGATTTGGAGTCACAGTGTTTTATTTTCCTATACCTTGATCTGCAAGCACATCACACTGCTTCCTCCTAAGTGGGCTTGCATGATCATTTTGCTCATTTGGAATCTCAGCTTCCTTCTGATTTGCAGAAGAAGGCCAGAGAATTCTGCTGAATGACAGGCTAATTTCACATCTCATTTCCCTAGATGGAAGGGGAATCTCCAAGAACCTGCATCTCCCCAGTAACCCTTCTCACATTCCAGTATGGCTGACTCCTTTTGCAGGACAGCAATCAGGTGCGTCTCTCCTGTAGCCATCTTCTGATTTCCCCCCCAAAAAACATATATATACTTTGTTTGATTCTCTGCTTCTTCCGCCAGGAGAGATGGAAAGATTTTCCCCATTTTCCTCACCACCATTCCTCATTAATCTCAAACATCTCCTGCTTCCAAAGAAAAACCAAACAACGAAATACTGGGGGAAGGGCTGGGGGAGGTGTTTAATATTCTTTTATATTAATTCAGTTTGTAACCTCAGTTAAATGCTTCATTCTCTTGAGGTAAGACATAATAATCATCATGTTACTTGTATGTGTATAGGAGTTCCACTTTTAACACATTTTAAACTCATGGGGGATTTTTTATTTTTTTTCCTGAAAAGACAATGTAATTTGTATGCAGTTTTCCTAATGATTATTCTGGGGGACATTTTTCCTCAAGCGATGATTACAGTCCTAACAAGGTTCAATACCTCCCATCACTTCACGGTGTGGATTCCGAGGACCACACTGTCACCTAGTGGAATGCTCCTGCAGCCAGCCCAGCACCCACTATTGGGGTTGCCGCGAGCTCAAGTCCCTGCTGCTGTGCTGTGCTGGCCTCCGTTTAGGCGAAAAAAATAAAATAAAAAATAATAAATATATAAAAAAAACCAAACCAAAACAAACCAAACAAAGAAAAAAAATAACAAAAAAACCCAAAAAAACGCACCAAAACAAAAGGCCACCATTATAAATAAACAATTGTTAAGAAAAAACCATAAATAAAATCACAGACAAGCTGAAGAAAGCCAGTAAGCAAAGTCTGGGACTATCTGTTACCGTTGTTATCTCTAAGCAACCAAAAGCATCACTTGTATAGCTCTGTTTGTAAAAAAAATATGTTTTCTTACACAGGGACTTGTGGCATTCACAGCACTGTAAATAAGAGCTATATGCATGAATGGGTAGGAGTCTCTCTCTACATTGCTAAATGAAAATCCACTGCAGACAAATGCTAAATAAAATTTAATGTCATGTACTTCTACTTTCAGTGCCTGCTTCCATTGTACACAGTATAGAAACAGCATGTGACAGAGCTAAGTAACATGCTTTACTTTCATCCTATTTTAAATTTGATTACTCCAGCCTTTATATTGCTGACGCATCGCAGGCACCTGATTTATAATATGATATTAAAAGGGAAATTACTCCTACAAGTAGTCTTAAGTAGCACTTACTTCTAGCCTTTGCTTCTTCCAGACAGGAGACTTTTGACAGACCTTGGATTGCAAGACAGATTTCCCTAAAATAACCTCTGATTTAATAAATTAGCAACAAGAATAATCAGCAGCAAAATTAGGATATTAGGACATTGTATTTTGGACCAGACTGTCCAATACCTGGCTAGATCCAGTGCTGCCAATGGGTACATGAGGTTCCTTTGTCTAAGAATCTGGTTGAATATTTCTTGATGTTAATCTTTGCAATTTTTGTCAAGGGGAGAACACAGGAACAGACTGCAGCTTTATTCTCATTACCCCAGTGCAGGGGCTGTACAAGAATCTTCCCAGCTCTTAGTAGAAGACAGATTTGCTTTCCTTGGTGCCCAAAGGGCACAGAAGAGGTGCATTATTCAGGGTTCAGAATGTTCCCGAAAAACCCTAAAATGTCTGCTAGTGTTCAGCCAGGCTGTAAGACTGTTTGCGTCCAAGCGCTCATAAAGTAACCTCTGGAGACCACTTTTGCATTCTTTAGAGCCCTTTTTACCTTAAGGATGGCAAAGAGAAGCACTATTATGATGGATTATCTGTCCTTTGTCAGTCTATGCTGAGGTCCTTTGGATGTGACCTGAACAGAAGAACACTGGGTCACTGTTTTCTGGAGTCTGGTAGGTACAACTCCTACACAGCCAAGAGCTTCAGGCATCAAGGACAATATATTGCAAACAAAACATAGTATAGTTTTATAGACTCTTTTTCATGTTTTAGAAATGATTTATAATGTAGAGATTAATAATAGTGTTTATTGTGATTGTTTAGGCAAATGTGACAGAACTCTTAGCAGCAGCTCAGCCATAGCAAGGAGAAGCAGAACATATTATTTTTTCAGAAGAATGAAACTCGACAAAATGAAATGATACAAAAGGACAAACACTATAAATGTAAAACTCTTCTAATTATGCCATCTTGAAAAAATTTCGGCTTGGTGTGCCACAGCCAAACTTTTCCTGTCATTCTTCCAGTATGCAAGAAGGCCCTAATGGGGGGCCATGAGGCAAAGATACCTTTTATTCTGGCATTTAAAATTGCTTTCTGTGAAGTGCCTGGAAGAGATATTCACCAAGTGAACCTCAGAGCAGACACTGGAGGACATCGTCATCCACTTGCAAATATTCCTGTCAACAGAAAGAAAAGCTCTATTTTTCAAATTGCATACCCTCTACAAATTACTCCCACAACTGTAATTAGGAACATGCCCCCAAGTACAAATAAAACACACTGTAAAAAGCAGAATTTCTCTCTGAGATTTGACAGGGGCACTTTGTGAGAGACTTACTAGGTTTCTTTGTACTTAAACAAAAAAAATTGGATCCACACTAATACGGACTTGCTGTAACAAATTAGTCACTGAGACCTGAAGGTTTCCTATCATAACCAGCTGAATTACACTATCATATGCATCATTCCATATGAAAATTAACAGTCCATCTCACACAACATAGTGTAGGTAATTTTATTTCACACTACCTTTAGCCCATCTACACAAAAACCTTTTAATTGCCATTACAAACTGAGTATCACTACCTCAGGACTGGTTGTGCATCTCGGCTATTTTGTGAAACATGATGGTGCTGCATGATTTTCTCTTAACGGCTGTGGTTCTCAAATATTCCTTTTGGGCCAGTTCCAGCATCCTGCAAAATCAGTGGAAGTCCTTCCTTTGATTTCAGTGGGAGCTGGATGAGATCTGTAATTTATAAATTACTAAAGCAGCTGGAATTTGAGACAAGCCCTTGGATTGAAATTTAGAGACATTTGAGATAACTTACAATTACTGTATCTGAGAAAGGGTAACATGGGATTTTATTGCATAGCATTTTCCCTAGGTACTTACAGTGAATTACTGAAATAAGACATATGGTTTCGAACAGTGTTACATTCAGCATTGCATATTCTGAACATTTCTGGGTTTCAAATAAAACGGTGTGACATTAAACAGACATGATGTCTTTTACCAGAGGTTCTTACAATGCTTCAGAAGCAGCAATTAGGCTGGCAAGGTATTTAAGTGGTGCTACAGATGGTCACTAAGGCACAAAGACATTTCCAAGGTCACTCAATAAATCAGTGACAGCAACAGAGCTAAATCCCAGGCATCCCTGTCTCCTCACTGCAGCCACACGTATGGCCAGCCTGTGTCTCTGCTTTGTGGCTTCACTGTCCCCCACACTTTTTTTTTTTTAATTTCTTGGAGGTTTTTGTGAGATCTTTGGTTATATGAATCGAGCAAGCTAATTTGCTGATGTAAATCGGCTGGATTTGACTGACTCCTGAGAAACACATCATGTGCACTGCAGCATTTGCATTTAGCTTTGGTACAGAATGACGTGAAATATGAGTTTGAGATGCAGTTGGCTGCCATCATCCTTGGGTCCTGCAGGTCTGATTTAACAGACACTGTCACTGACTTCGTTGGAGCTATGGCAGTTGAAACCAGCTGAGAATCGGACCCAGTAATCTCCTAAAACCTTTGAAAAATACAGAAGCAACTAGAATTTCATACATGAAGAATGACTGATATAACAAAAAATAATACTTGGGCACTTTATACATTCAACAGGCTCTTCAACTATTTGCCTGCAGTTAAAGATTTGGAATGCAAATACAAAAATATAAAGATTGGTACCTTTATTTTGATGTAAATACACAAATAAACAGAAATTGAGACTCATTGAACTCAAAGAAGCCAGGAGTAACTGAATATTTGACACTAAATGTTACTTTTTGAACAGTAAAAGAACATTGAAACAATTCTCACAATGCCCTGCAATGAGACAATTTTAATTATCTGTAATAAATGTTTAGTTTAGGGTTTGCAAGGGAGAAACTGAGACTGAGAGTTGATGACCTTGCCTCTGGACACATAACTGGTCAGTAGTGGAGTATAGTTTAGATTTTACCATTTCTCAAACCTCCCTCCCACATCCATTCCTCCGGAGCCCAAGCTCCTAATTTAGGAGGCTTGTATTTAGCGACACACTGTCAAAACAAGTCATCATTTTTCAGGAAGAGATAATGTGACTGGAATTTACAAGCACCAGAACCTTTGCCATGTCTGATCATCAGCATAAAACTCTGTCTGCCTCCTACTGCCATATTTCCTCAAACTTGGAACTTTTCCATAAGCATGATTGCACAGCTCAGTAAGTCACCATTTCTTAAGTCAGCTCTTCAGAGGTTAAACCCTCACCCACCTTCCACTTACAAAAGAAGAAAAGGAATGTCTTTGTGACTTTTTTACAATTATTACTCAGACATACATGTCTACCTTTATAACCAAACCAAATAATATATAAAGATTGCTTTAAAAATAGAAATACTGTAAGGATTATGGCCTTTCACATTAGCTATAAAAATACCTTTCATTTCTGACTTATGACCAGTATACAACATGTAGCCATATTCTGATGGGCAAGAAAGTGTCTGGATGGTAACAAAATGTTATCTCATTCTCTGACTATTTTAAAATATTCATTAACGTGAACCCCAGCTTGTAAAATTGAGTAATTATTTTTAGTACTTTTATCATCATTGATAACATGGCAATTGCATGCTAATGAGCTATAAATAGTCTCACTCATTGCAAGAAATAACTACACTGTGGTAAAATACCTGAGGGAAACTACAGGAAGTTGGAACTAACTCATTTCAATGAAACTGTACAAGACAGACTGGAGTAAACAAGAAGGCGTGTGATGGTTATATTAAAAACAGTCTCTTGCTGAAAATTTGTATTCTATTAAAGTCATAGTTATGTTCTTAGCTCCTCAGTCAGAGAAAAAAGGGTGAGTTCTTCCACTCCAAAGCCCCTCAACCTCATGATAGGAAATTGTTTCATGTTAGAAAAATCATAAATATCATTTAACTACCATGTTTCTAAGTTGAACTTCTGGCATCTATAGTTGTAAGGAAGTAAACTGCAACTAAATCTAGGAGTACATGCAGGGTTAAAAATGAAAAGGTCATCCACTAGAACAGAATTATGCTTATGCTTATTACCATTTTACTTGAAATGCATTTGTAGACATGGTAAATTTTCTCAGACATATCTTCTAAAACCAAATGCCCCTTTTAAATTTGTCTTTTAATTCAGGCTGTTGATTCTAGATGCTGTGGGAAAAGAATTTTTGCAGCAATTTAAGCAAGCACCCAGCACCCATGTAAACATTTATCCTTCTACAAAGTGTGATGCTGTTTTTTTGCAAACATTTCCGTCTCTTTTATGTTCCTTGGTGCTAGGCTATTCAGTCCCACATGATTTTTCACATTTTCTCAAAGGCTGCAGTCACTTTTTATTGCAGTCAGCAGTTTCGTTTGATTTGTAGGACAAATGCTCTTAGCACTTGGGGTATCGTTCTTGGATTTAAATTTCACAAAAATGAACACTGAAATAGGCTTATTTCATTGTCTCTGGTACAGGATTTCCCACACTCTTAAAAGACATAATCTATTGGAGCACTGGAATTCTATCTGGAGACTTGATCTCCAAGAATTGATTAAACAAGGAGTTAATTTGTTTGAATAATTAAGGGAAGTTCTCCACTTAAATACCAGAAACTGAACTGAGATGCTCAGCAAGGATTCTGCATATGCTTAGCATTCCACATATTAGCGTGGGAGAAGTGAAATGTTTGAAGACTAATTTTGTTATTTGTGAGATATAGATCCTTCTGTAGGATGACCGTCACACTAAAAGTGAAGATGGCTTTTGCTAGATTCTCAAGTTGAATGTTTGAATTGTGTCTCTTTGGTAGACATCAACAGCTTCTGAAAATCAAGACAAGTTGAGAAACATCATGAACACAGAAAACTGATGGAAGGTTTTAAATAATAATTATTCTATGTATAATTTCAGAACTGAACTAATTTGCTTGCAAGGTAATCAAACAAAGGAGTAATAAAAGTCAACTAATCCATACCTATTATGTGAACTGTGACCAAATGTGTGTTTGAAGAATCTTCCTATGTACAACATGATACTGGGAATTTTTCACTATGCCATGATAAATGTGATGCTTGCTTACCACCACTGCTTCCTTTCACTCTATATTGACTTCACTCCACTGGAAGTAAATTTGCATCTGGCACATGGATTATAATGAATGGTCATTAAACCTTAATTATCATCTGATTCTTAATTATCATCTGTTTATAATAAATGCTTTGGGACAAGGCAGTGCTTAAAGACCAGAATGTGCCAATATTTCAAGTCTGAAGACTTGGCTAAGATGAACAAGTGGTGGTAAGTGCTACTTAGGAATTCACTGGAACAAAGCAAGTGAAACATTGTGGAATGGAAGTTTGCAGTTCAGTTTTTAGTAAAGAGGAAGGGACAAAGAAGGAGAGACAAAATTTGAAGAAGAGGCATACTTTGAAGTAATTCCTGAGCTCCTGAAGGTCTCTATCTATTGTTCAAAAGTTTAAAGAAAATTCAGAGTAATAAGGCAAGAACATGATTTGAAGTGTTTCATTGCTCTGAGCAAAAGTTATGAATGACGGGTTTGGGAATGGTGCTTGTTCCTAGTGGAGAATTAGAAGACAATGAGCACTTGCCAAAGCTGTCTGCCAAAAAGGCCAGTGAGTACAGGAGCAGACTCTGAGGAGTTATGCCTTATGCCCTCTACTTGTTGGTATCCAGACTGTTCATGTCCAAGGTAGATGCTTACATTACTTCCTGCACGTGAGCCAAGCATGTGAGGTCCAAGCACAGCAGTCAGTCAAGTGCCCAAACTTTACTAACTACTGCTGAACACTGCCAGGGCTGGAATAATAGAGACTGTCCATTTAAAATGACATCTAAGTTTTAGTGCTCTTGAGAGAGTGAAATAATTCACTTGTTAATTTAAATGAGCAGGACCTGACTAATCCCTCTGTACTCCTTTGAAAATCCAAGCCCCCACAAGGAGAGACAAAAAAATGTTCAATTTTATAAATGTTCAAATTTTATAAATCTATAAACTGTGTTCCTTGAATATTTATTTATTTGTTTGTTTGTTTAAACCCACAGAGGCTGGATTTTTAAAATTCAGTCATATCCTTGAAAATTCATGATTCATAATTGTATTTCAGAATATTTCTATGCCTTACCCCAACTTACTCTACATTTCAGTCTTTTTCCCTCAAAGATGCCCAAGTAAATCTATGTTTCTGCCGCCCACAAGTCCCCATGATCTCAGCTGCACCACAAGACTCATGACCACGAGTCAGATGTTTTAAACTACAACCACTTCCCAGGGAAGAGGGAAGCTCTAGTTCATTCCCCACTCAGCTCCTCAATGGTGAGGAACAAACACTGGGCATAGAGGTACCTCAGATTCTCTACTTGCCTGTAGCCTCAGCCACTGAGCTTTTTACATAACTATGTATAAAACCTTGCATTTTTATAGTAAGAGCCTCTACAGAATACAAGGAAACTCCTTGAATACCAGTATAATACAAAAGGACCATTTCTTCTCATAGGAACATCAGTCTCACTTGCAGCCCTTTCCCAGGGAGTCATCAGAAGTAGGTGATCACATAACACAAGAAACACAACACCTGCCAGACAGAACCCAGAGCTATGACAGATAAAGATTGTAACAAACCTGTGACATGAAGCTTATTAAATATTTCAGAATTTATATTATCATTCTTTTTTGTTGGTGGGGACATTCCTGGGAACTACATAAATATCCAGCCACCTTTTAATCTTACTAAGTCTTCAGCCTTAAAAGCATTCTTTCCAAGAAGTTTTAATATTTACCAGCTCTGTGCAACAATATATTTCTTTTTATCTGTTTTGAATTTAGCACCTTTTAATTTCATAAAAGCCCCCACATTCTTGTGTTATGAGACAGTGAGAACAGATGCTCCTGATCTATTTCTTTTATACTTTTTATTATTTAGCATTTTTTTATCACATTCCCTTATTTCTCTTTTTTATCCCAGTGCTTTCAATTTCTCTTATGAGTTTCTCCACTGCTCTATTCATTGTATAAATGAAGATTAAAAATGAAATAATTTTAAAATACTTAAATCAGATAAAATGGCTGAAGCATACAAAATAATAAAATTATAAACATTTGTGTTTGTGTGCTTTGTGTTTTTTTAAAGTTTCCAATGATACAAGGATGGAAAATATTAGTAACAAAGTATTTTGTTTCTGACAATGGCCTCAATAAGGAAAATTAATCTTGTTGTTATGTATAGGAACACAGATAAATATACAAACCTACATATTCATATACAGAAATCTAAATATATAAATGTACACATTTCCATACAATATGTTGTTCATGTGTCCATACAATATGTTTGATTTAGCCCCAGGTATCATGAGTCCTACGGCCATAGGGCAATGAAATGGTTGAATGAGAATTGTGGGTACAAAGATTTGACAGTTCATGATATAACTCAGCATGCTCCAGACACTGAAATTTATTTGCCAGACTGTTTTAATAGAACTGACATTTATATGACAGAATTCTAGTTAAAATATAATATTCATGGTGTTATAGAGCAAGTAACACGGTGCCTATAAACCTGTTCTGTAAGCAGGAAAATTAAGGATGGGTCTTACACCAGCTGCTGAACCCAATCTTGCAATCATCACAAATAAGTAACTTTACTCAAATGCATTTATCTTGGCCATGTTAGCTTTCCCATCTTTAATCTAGGCCTCTGCTTCATTTGATTTATTGCAATCATTACCCTCTTAAATCACAGCCTGAGACACCTTTTCGAGCTCAAATAGATAAATATTCTGCTTTCCTACAAGTAACCCCATATATTTATTTATTTTCTTACTCTGCAGTTGTCCTTTTATGTTATAAATGACAGTGAATGCACTGTGTTTGAACAGTAAAACTGTTATTCAGTCTAGAATTTCAGCTAGAATTTCATTTTAATATGGTTTACAGCACAATCCGTGGCCACATTACTGTCTTAAATCACCTCCAGATTCCATCTGTCTCTATTTGCTCAACACACAAAAAAAATGAGAGCCAAGATATAACAAGCATTTGCTGAAACTTTTTATGAACACGTCCAGTTTATTTTGCACTTCAAATAGATGGAAGCAAAAACAGGAGTGAGGAACATAATCTCATGTGATTTAATCTCTGTTCCCATCACCATTCAGCAACGCACTCCATGTCAGTCTCTGCACCAGGTTCATATTTGCTGAATCAGAAATGAGCTTGGGAACCACCGTGAGTACACAGCCTGGCATTGATTCTGCTTCTTCCTCACAACCCTGTCAGAGTTCAGGAGGAGGAAAGCTCCCTTAAAGAAGACAACTGAGGACTGTGTTTGCATTTATTCACCATCCTGTCTAAACCAAAGGACAGATCAATGGCTTCTGCTGTCCCTGCTCACTTATGAGTTGTTGGCCATCCCCACCTTCACCTGGGCATCGACATCTGAAGTCAGGGCATGCTTTCCCAGAGAAGGAACAGTCTTTTCTCTCCTGCTTTGTTCTCCTCCACCACAGTCAGCACAGCTGGATTAGTCAGCAGTGCCTATCCAGCATCTGCAGTTCAGTACCTTTGACTGGGAAAAGACAAACACAATCTCTGCACACAGCAGAGATAGGACCAATTCCTTAAAAGAGCAAGCAAAGGATAGTGGAAAACTGATACCTTCATATACTGCAGAGGCACCTCCTTAACACAGATTTTCCTGGCTTCAGCTGGTTTCATGTAATACATGCTGAGTTTCACTCCATGATTATAGAATATCAAAGAAGTTAGAATGCTGAAAGGAAAATAATAAGTCCATATTATATGAATTCTAAAGATTTCTAAATGACACCTGAAAATTTTTCTTTCTATTATAGAACAGAAAGCAAACTGCTGGCAATTTTTAAGAGTTAAGCAGCTGCACAATTTTCATTCTCCACTTAAACAACTGATGACAGATTTTTTCATTTTGGTTTATAAATATTTACAACAGGATACTTTTATTTTTGAAAGTTCTTCAAAATGATATCTAACCTAAGAATGAGTCAGTTTTAACTTTTTAAGAAATTCCAAAAATTCAAGTCCAGTTCTGGAGGTGTGCAGACTGATGTGTTCCTTACAGGCAACAATGGCCATGCTATTGAAATCAAGTTCAGTGTTTCAAATATAACTTTGTATCACATCAACTTTCATGGGTGTGAATTCTTGAAATTACAGGTCTAGCATATATTTACCTCACCCACAGTTCTTATAAAAACAACTATTTCTGCTTGTGTGAGGGAGGCAGGTTTGTGTGCAAGAATACAGCCTATTTTTCTACAAAGATCAGTTTTCTCTCAAAGCCACATTCTGTCAACATTAATCAGAACAGGAAAAGCTGAAGATAGGCAGATGTGTCACTTGCTTGCAGATTTGGGGATGGCCAATTCAAGTCCTGTTTGGATCTACTGGCAAGGGGCTTGCCAGCAGCAGCAGCAAGCAGAAAGCCTTTCCTTGCATATATGACATAAGGAAGAAATCTTGAATCTAAAGAGCCATTACCGGTGTAGCCATTGCAGATAATTTTTTCTTTCATGTGAACAACCTGCAGTAAAATTCCCTCATAGCAAGGAGTTAATTCTTATTTAAGTCACCCACTCTCTTCTCCAGATGCTCAGCAGAAGGGATATCTGAAAGTCTGCTGGGAGCTCAGGGTCTGAACCAAAGCCCGACAAAGCCAGGGGGGCTCCTGCCCCAAACCGGAATGAATCATCCATCCTGCAGCATTTTCACACTTATGAGTTTTCCCAGTTGGTATCAGCTGATCAAGTCAGGTAGCCAAATATTTATCACACCCCACTCCACGCAGCCTGAGTGCCTGGTTGCATAATGTGTCTGTGCCGCACAAAGGAAGTGCTAAAGCCTGAGAAGTTATTCCAATTCAGGTTTCCGCTAACTGAACGAAAACTGCTGGCAACTGTTGTAATAAAACCTGACAAGCTGTCACTCTGCCTACAGTGAAGAGAGAAAAGCTGTGGTTTTAAACAAGGACCTGTCCAAACGAAAGAAAATAAACATTGAAACCACATATTTAAGAGGCTGCAATGAAAACTGACTTGATAATTAAAAGAAACTTTTCAATTGAACTAATGATACCACTTAGAGTCTTGTTGCCAGCTATTAAAATTCCTCAGAGGGACATTTTTAACCATGAATTTTAGTGCTTTCTGTAAGTGGCAGCTGGGTAGACCGAAGACCAAGGCACGAGGCCAGCACAGGGGATATGGGAGCTGGCTGCCTCTGGTGCCCTGCTCCCTCTTGACCAGGCAGACAGCTGACCATTAGAAATGAGTGCCTCCAAGCCTGTCCCATCCTGATCTCTCTGTCTGCTGACACTGCCAGAAGGTCGTTTTCAGATAGAGACAAGAGTGCATCACAAATGCATAAACATGTCAAAACGAGACTGTTTAAAACTCTGTTTTATTACACTGGAGCTTGCAGCAGTGATCAGGAATGACTGATGAGTCTGGGTTTCGGGTTTGAGGATGGCCAAGTTTTCATTAAGTTACATCATTTTTGGCCTTGACCATTCTCTTTTATGTTTTTAAACTTTTTTGCTGGCACAAGCCTTATTGATTCACATCCAGCTACCCATCTCAAAATAGGTTTACCTCATGCCTTTCAAGAGAGGTTTTATTAGCATTGTCTAGTGGTGAGAGGAAAGCTCAAAGAGCCCAGTTTAGTTTTCAGTCAGAAAATGCCACACTACTGATGTACTAAAAACTGCTGCAGTAAGTCAGAGGAAGAAAAAAGGGAGAAAAATAAGAAATAATAGTGATAAAAGTAAGAAATTAAAGAGTAGATTTTTCCATAATTAATAGATCACGGAGCTCTTCACTATTAAAATGAATTCAATTCAGCTACCTTTGTGTCCTGGACCTTCTTATTCTGTGTATGTAACTATTTTTCATTATTAGCTGTTCCATCAAGTCTTTATGTAAATGCTTTCTGTCATGAACCCATCTTACTCTGTCCTCTAGGAAACATTTGCTCATTCTAGGTGCAGAGTGGATAATGAAGTCATCTATTACAGGCTGTGGTCTACTCTGTCACACTCAGTTTATTCAGCAGAGAAGTCTCGTGGATACAGGCACACTCTTGCAGCATTTCCAGCAGGAGATACAGTCCTGGCTGACAGTCCTTTTGTAGATAAACTCCACAAGCCACATTCCTGCAGGTGCCTTTGCATGCTGCCTGCAGGCCTGCTACCTGCCAGCTCAGGCAAAGACTTACACAGGCACTCCAGGAATGAGCTCCTAGGACAGAATCCTGTGTATTTCCCCAGGCTGGCTGGCAGGGCTCCCCAGGGAGCTCGGGGTTAAGGGTCCTCCTCTGCCAATCTCTTTGCAAGGTGTTTTTCCAGTGCTATGCCTCAAAAACTTTCCCCTGTTCCTTGCCTGGATCATGTTTAAGCTAATAGCTGAGAATTTTGTTTTGTAACAGAGAAAAGACTGTTACTCTCCAGAGACCTTAAAAATTACACATTCTATGTTACAAATCCAGACAGAGAGTCCAGCAATGCAGGGAAATCAGAAAAAAAGACTCCTGAAACCCTATAAATACTCTCCCTTCATTGGAAGATGCAGTTTAATTCTTAACATCAAGACAAAACTGAACGGATTTGTTTCCACTTGGGAATGTCAATAATCTTTATTTAGAAACTTTTTATTCTGTGGATCATTTTAATTATAATAATGTAAAATTATAAAATTCAGATTTTTTTCAAAAAAGACTGAAATGAGGAGGCTTCCCAGAATATGGAAGATCCAATTATCATTTTGTTTTATTTCTAAAATTTGCAACTAAATCCCGAGAGATTCCTATGTCACATAAAAGTCCCCACAAAGTCTAAGTGAAGGATGATGTATCATTGTTTTTAACTGGTTACAAGCATTCAAAATAGCTGACAAATTCAGAAAGCTTCATAACAGAAACAGTTTATATCTCTGTAAGCTGAGAAGATGATTGAAGAGAGCAACAAAATGCATTTGGAATTTCAATTCATGGTCAGAAAAACACTTAAGTATGTGCTTAGCTTTCAGCAGGGCCAAGCTAAAGTTAAGTTAAACGTGGTTAATATGCTTTCCTGAACAGAGATAATTGTCTGCATCAGGTTGTTAATGAACAAATGGTGAGCAAGGCTTTTTTCTCCACTACACGTACAAATGAATCACAGTAATTTCCAACCAGCAAGTAATAAAACTATATTGTGAGGAATACCTTGATAAGAAAATCTACTATGAAATGTTATATAAAAATAACAGATTGTTCTGCATTTGATTTCTCCAAATTATCTCATTTAAATGTAAATTTTAACTAAGTTATGCTTCCCTTGGTGGTATTACTGTTTAAACTAATTGCTGGCTGTTAGAACTCAAAATCGTGTGTATGCAGCTGTGAATAATAAATTTCTATCATCTCACTAAAGACCTCAGGTTTGTCTCTCTTGATATCTCTTTGTCTTCATGGTGTTATTAGAACCAGTTTTTACACCAAATAAAGTTTAAAAGAGGTAACATAAGACATTTTAAATATACATTTTGTAAGATATTAGTTGGTTTCTTCCAAGGGAAACATCTGTAAGTTTGGCAATTTTACCGAGAAGTCACTCTAAGATCATTTACTCCTGTCAGCACAAAACAACCTCTTGCAAATCTCTGATGCCTTGGTTTTAGTGTCTATATATTTCTTTCTTTTTTTTTTCTCTCATCAGAACAGTTTGATTTTTGACAAAATTTATAATATGAGAAGAATCAATTGAACAGCTAATGGATAAATGGTATTACTATGATATATCTCTTTTTTCCCTAACAGATTCCCTCCAATTTGCAGCAGGGAATGTTGCACATTCATGGTGTGGTTCAGATGCCCAGATCTGTGTGTGCCTTACAGTGGTGACCATGTGCAGAGACCAAGACTTGCGTCAGACAAATACACATCCAAAAACACTCTCTTTTGAGGCTTTGCAGAGCTGTGCATGTTCCACGTGTCCCTAGCGCTCCAAGAGAGCTGCACAGCAGTTCAGTGGCTGCCATTTGTACAGAAAAAAAACCAACAAACTGCAATATATAAATGATTTGGTGTAGGAATGATGTAGGCAGGAAGTGGCAGGTGATATAATCTTTTCTGAATTTATAGTTCTCCAAGAGGGTCCTTGGATAATTTCCATTTTGTATTGTGATAATTTATTTGCAAAATCACTCAAAAAAAAATCCTAACAGGAGTGCTTCAAGTGTAAAAAACAAATCTTGTGAGGTGCTGAGATAGTACAGCCACAAAAAACCCAAACCAACCAACGCAAAATCCAAAAAACAACAAAACACATATAAAATAAAAAAAATCCAGACAAAAAATGCAGACAGATAAAACTTCAACGAGAGCACAGACAGAAAACAAAGTGTGAATTCCAGCTACTTCTGAGAAAGAGGAGACCTTAAAAATAAAAACTCTGTTACTTGAAAAACTAGGTGATCTGACTGGAACCCAAAGTATTGTTTACATGTATTATTTAAAAGCCAAACTACTGGTCTTCCTTTATGCATCTCTTGCCAGCAAAGCTGAAATATTTTACTTTGTCCATCTCCTTTTTTTCTGCCAGTGCTACAAAATAAATTAATTAATTCATCCTGCTGTCACTTTGCTTTAAATGAGGTTTCCAAATATTCATTTAACTTAAAATATGGGCTGAAGGTGATAAGTTTTGACCGGAGGTGGGACTTTTAATTATTTCAGAAACTAGCAACTGGGCAGAATCTTCCTACTTTGATTACCAATTAAAACCTAATCAAAGTGTAACCTCTCAGGGCCTGGTTATGAGATTCATTGACACCTTGCACCTCATTCTTTGAACAGAAAACCACTTTGTAACTGGAACTTAGTGCATGACTTGTTTGCCATCCAAGCAGAACAAGTCTTAAAGTTTAAGAGATTTCAAAACTGGATCTTTTTCCAAGAGCTGAAGAGTGTGCAAGGTCTATCTGCTGCTGTAGGTGATTGTTGTGGTGGACTACATTTGTTGTTTACACTGGGTTTTAGATGCACTAGATTTATGTGATGTTTGCACTAAGGTTTCTGGTTCCCCGCACTCTCTCTCTCTCTCTGGTGGTGGGTCCCATTCCCCCCTGCTCCTGGGATGTAGCTTCTCCCTTCATCCCACTGGCCGGTGGTCCCTCTTCCCAGCTTCCCCCTGTCCCCTAGGGGATAAAACTTCCTGGGATAGGCGTCTCGGGTCCTTTTTCTTTCTGCTCCCGGGCAGGGAACTGCTCCTGTCGTTTTCCCCATGCTCTGCCTAGGGATAAAGTTTTGAATTAAACCAGAACTCTGCAGAAAGAAAATCGAGCGTCTCTCTTCCTCATCCTTGTAGCAATTCTCCTAAGCCTAAGGCTTGTCAATTTAGCCTTCAGGACAAAGAGAATGACTACAGGTGATGGGGTGTGCTCCAAGCTGGAAATGCTGGGAATCCTTTCACCTCCTACATGGGCTTAAGTTCACAAGTTAAAGCCCAACTTTAACTTTCCTTGGAACTTTCTCTAGAACTGTCAGCAATGACAGCATCATTATGTTATCACTGTATCGATTGCTGGTGGTGGGTGTGTTTTTAAACTCCTGCCCAAAGTGCTAGGAAAACACTAACACAATGTAAATAAATTGATCCTTCCACAAATGTCATAAACTTTATGGTTGCCAAACCTAACATCTGTACTAACACACCTATAGACAGTCAAATTGCACCCCAATAGTTACCAAGTCGCCATAGAGCTACAATAAAGTGCTGAACCTCTTTTTATATAAGTTAATGATCCCCCACATTTAGAGAAAAAAAGGAGAGTATTGTACAGTAGCATCCAGAAAAGGTCAATTTCTCTTGGTTGCTGCTGGAATATAAACTGTGATTACTGCAGTCAATCAAGATACATTTTGTTTCTACCATGATTTTTTTTTCTTAAATCAGAACACTTCAATAACCATAAATTTTGCTCTGCTTTCTAGTCTCCTAAAACAAATGGAAATTACATGAAAGAGTA
This sequence comes from Bombycilla garrulus, assembly GCA_013400315.1. NCBI lineage: Eukaryota > Metazoa > Chordata > Aves > Passeriformes > Bombycillidae > Bombycilla > Bombycilla garrulus. The sequence continues at coordinate 21,920 of VXBU01032194.1, read as the reverse complement.
TCTGAAAGATGCAACAATACTTTGGAAATTAATCAGGGAATACAAAACTATGGTTCTGACAACAGCCATTATATTTTCCACATTGCATAATGTAGCTGCTAGATAACTTGTTTTACTCCTTTTAAATCAGAGTTAAGATTGAAATTTTATTAATGTTAATATAAAAGATGCCCACTGAATGTTCAGTAGCCTGGGACAAACTTAAAAAATATTTTTATTTTATTTGTTCTTGTTCTTGGGAAGTGAATTTACATAATTCTGACAAAAAATATGTGCTTTCTCTTTGTCAAAGGAGACAGCATTTTCCACTTTGCAATACTGTCTTCATTGAATCAGAGTTATCAGGAGAGTCAGCAATTGTTATATTATAAAATCAGAAAAAGAGTGTAGAAAAATCCCTTGAAAAGCGTAAAGCAGTATCTGTAGTGTGGAAAAAGTAAACCTCAGCTCTCCTTTTGGAGAACTGCTTGAACACTCTCCATAAATTCTACCTGAATATCTTTTTATTTGCTTTTGTGGACTGCCTATGCAGCTATAGAACATTAGTTAAATTGAACCAATATAGATATATCATTCCACACTATTGAAGGCAATTTTCTTTAATTAGAATAAAAAGAGGGAAATTACATATCTTAGAAAGGGCCACTTGTGCCATTTCCCTGTGTAGGCAGGTCTTTCCAGCTGGTTGTTTTCAATCACCCTGGAAAGCACCAGTGAAGGAAGCTGCTGCAGTGAAGCAGCCTCACTTCCAACGTGATCCCTTTCACACACGACATTTGCAAACAGGGTTTCTGAGACCCAAACCACATGAAAGGATTTCTTCTGACTGTTTCAGAAAGTTTGCGGTCTATCTGTTCCCTGACAGTCATCACAGAGAGATTGATTCAATGACTGCATGTTTTTAGTGGTTTGGATTTTTCCCCTTGCCTTTTCCGTCTTGTGAGAGAAGATGAAAGAAGAGCCTAATTACTCTAGGATTAAACTCCTTTATATGAAGGACACTTTACTGTGACTTTGAACATTAATACTGCTAGAAAACACAGAGACAATAACTCTCATTTACCATGCAGGTTCAGATGATGCAACACACTGAATGAAAGGATGTAAAACTATAATTATATATGTATATATACATGCCCCTATATGTCTTGTCAGAAAGTGAAAGGAATGTTATAATAGCTGCTAATTAACTTTTACAGCATGAGTAAAGTTGGTAAAGTATTTTGAATTATGAGAAGGTGAAAAGGCTTGCTGTTTCTGAACTGTGAAAAAAAGTGATATGAGCACTTTTGCCCCCAGAAAGATCACTCAAAAACCGTAAAATTGTGTTTGAAACTTGGCATGTGAAAAATGGCTAGTGATCCTCTTCTTTGATGCACTGTAAAAAATTTGGTTGTCAAGCAACACAGGGCAACTAGCAGCTACAGAGGCATAGCTCTGAACTTGTAAAAATATGTTGTCATATATGCACATTAAAAGTAAATCTAAGGATCTGCCACTGAAAATGTCTTATAGCAGTACTGTTTTTCATTTATTATGGAGGGTTTTTTCATTTTTAAGAGAAAGCTTTATTTGTGTTAAACACAAAAAAGAGACTAATTTAAAGGAAACAAAATTAATTTTTAAGACATTCCAGAAATTGAAAAAGTAAATTTGTTGATTTTTTTCACTAGATTATATAATTTTTTTCTTTTCATTTTTCATAGTTCCTTTATTTTTGAGTAGATGAAAATGTTACTTTTCTCAAACAAATGCAGTGGAAAAATAAAGAAACTTCTGACACATACATTTATATATTATCCATGTAGCCATGATTCACTAGTTTTTAACAGTAGAAAACTAGGACATGCACACCAGGACAAGGAGATAAGCTTTGTCTTTGGCTAAAGGTTCTCATGTAGGTAAGTCCTTATTACTCACTTAGTGCTTGCTTGATAACTTTATCTAGAATGAGCAACGCCCAGCTTCTCCAGAAATTTTATAAAGACACTGGAGGAATGCTGACTGAAAAGAAAAATATTAAAATCTGCCTTGCAATATGAATTCAATCAAAACTTGTATGCACCACAGCCTGTATCCATTTTGAGGAATCTTAAGATAGCCAAAAACTGAAAGTGAGTCTTTTTCGTGTCACTAAGTATTGTCCAGTACCTCTGAGAAAAATGCTGCCTTTTATTTTTAAATGGNACATCAAACATGAACAAAACAAAACAAGACAAAACAAAAATCACAATGAAAATTCCATTTACAGGGGATTTTTGCAATGGAAGTTTTGTTCTACTCCACCCAAATTTTCAAATCTCCCAATTAGTTTTTGATTTTTGGAGCCTTCCTCCTGCCTTCACACGAAGGACGCCTCTAGCTGACAGTGGGATCATCCAATTTTCCACCTTCCAAGTAAATCAATTTTCTTCTTGGCACAAAGCATGCAGGATTATGAGAGCTTTGCCCAGTACCGAAGCAGTCCTGCCATAAAGCCATGTGTCACTCACACTGCTTACTGCCTGCAATCCTCAGGTACGCTGACGTGCACTTCACCAGCCTCTGAGCCAAACCTTTCTGTTATTCATTACCTGGCTTTCCATTCTCCCCAGTACACGTGCAGGACTGTAGCATCTGCAGAAACATGCTATTTTCTTTTTATCATAATCAATATCAACATCCCCTCCAGGCTGCATCCTTCTCAAGTAAGAGACTTCCAAGGAACAAATAAATATCACTTCATGCTCCATTAATTAGCATTTATTTTGCAATGGCCAAAGGCAAGGTCACAGGGACTTGAAAAGGAGCTGCTTTTATAAACTTCAACAAATTTAGTGCCCATGCTTCTCTGAGCAAATCAAAATCAAGCCGCTTTTTGCCTAGAATTTCAAAACATGAATTACTCACAAAAAGCTTCTCTGGCTTTGATTCTCCATTTGGATTACCTGCAATTGCTTGCAAGCACTTAGATGCAAATAAGCACTATTTCCTTTCAAGATCAAAGACTTATTGGATGTCAGATTTTATCTCTGACAATCACAACTCTATATGCATAAGCCTAATGCTGTATGTTCATGCAGTCAGAGTTCTGCGTTTACTGTGTTAAACAGAAAGTAGGTCATTGCCACATAGTAAGTGAATGAGCATAACAGTATAAGAAATCAATAATTCTCTCTTGAGGCTTCAACAAGAGAAGTAGGGAAAGAGATTGGATTAATTCTACTGAAACAGTATGGTTGGTCATTATTCTTTATGTGGATCAATATGAATTGAGTCTGAGCTATTCTAAAATGTACTGTTACTTTCCAGAAGGCAGGGAGCTATTTTGGTGATGTGCTCAAACCATAATAGTTACATTTGTCAGATTATCCATTACACCTCACATCTCCATAGAAATTCTCAGTGCTCTGATATGCTGATGGAATCATCTGGGTACTTTTACTGGAGGTGAGATAATATAGCTGGGGCTATATTGGGCAATTTTTTAAATGATCTTTATTATCTTAATGATTCTTTAAAAAGTACTGAGGATAATTTGGTTGTAATTATCCCTAGTCATTTTGGCTATTTTAAAAATTCATTTACTGTCTAATCTGAGTATATCAGAATATAACAGGATTAGACCTTCAAATATCAGATGCCACCTTAATATTAATAAACAAAGTTTACTGCTCAGGTTTTTCTGCCTCTTTGAATTGTGCTTACTTTCTTAGCACCAGAATTCTGACAGATACCCAAGATATATGGAATCCCAGCTGTATCTAGGAAATATGCTTCATGGTGCTGTTGATGCCTGCTGATCTGATCCTGTAACAAATGAACAGCTTCTGGAACTGTTAAATTCCTCTTTCTAAGGACTATGATTTTTGCTGGGGTAAACTATTACTGAAACAAGAAGGAAGACTTCAATGGATCTACAAGTATTTGAATCGGCTAATGTTTTGCCACCACTTTCATGATTTCAGAAGGAGTTGCAGCCTTTCAACACCACATTGCAGGATGAAGCCCTGAGGAATAAAAGTTAAAAATTCCCTTACAACCTCTATTATAGGGTCTATGTGCTCAGAATGTATATTCAAGGAAGAGTTTAGAGCTGCATAATAGGTGCCATGAAAATGTCCCTCCTCCTTTTGACATTGACACAAATTGCCTCAAGTTGTTGCAGAATTCTCCCCTGTTACAGCTATCTTCTTTTCCATTTATTATCTTCCCCCTGTCTAATGATAGTGGGTGCAATGTGCAGTCATTGGGACCAAAGCAGTGTTCTTATATTCATACCCAGTAACTGGGAACGAAACAAGGATGTCCAGAAGCAAAGAAGGACTGCACGAAAGATATGGAGGGCACTGAAAAGTCAGCTTTTTGAAGGGAATGTGTAAGGAGATTATTGTAATCATCTTTATATGAAGATAAAGCACTTGACCTTTATCTTCACTGCAGCATTTAAAGGACGGGTGAAGTGTTTTGGTTTTTAATTCAAAAGACAAGAAATCAAATCTGAAAAAAGCACTTATTTGCAGTGTTAGCTATAGAAAAAAGTAAAACCTGTTTTTGCATATAATGCTTAGTAGACAGAGCTGCTCAGCAGTTATCACTCAAAATGAATGAAGAGTTATGAACAGTGGCTAAAAATCCTTTCTTCTCTAATTTGCACAGATTTCAGTCTCTTTTCTCCTGAGATGTCATAATTTCATTGTATCTCCAGTGACTATAGCATTTTTCATGATGGACAAGAGTTGAAAGCACATTAAAGAATAATAAGTGACTGAGCAAATGGAAGAAACCCCCTTTTTTTTTTTTTCAGTATTACTAATAGATGGGACTTTTGTTCCTGAGAAAATAAATACAATAGATTAAATTAAAGCAATGCTGACCTTGTGGCTGAAAAATGAAAGGGCATTATTTATTTATTACTTCCCACTGAGTCACAGAATTTAGAGAATGAACACTACCTCACAGTGTACTTAAGGTCCTTGATTGTGCTAACATGCACTTAAAACATGGGAGTAATTTCATGTGATTGCAATGGCAAAACTAGTATGCTTAAAGTTAAGAAGCTGCATATGTCTTTGTGGGATGGAAACCCAGATGGACAAGGCAGCTGATACGAGTACAAAAATTAACTCAGATTTCTGCATCCTAGACATGGAGAAATAGATCTTAAGCTTACTTCTGCTAAAAGTTATAAATTAATTTTGCCCTTTGGATATCATTACACAACAGGAATACATGGAGATTGAAACAATATATTAAATTTTCGAACGAAACCCTTTAAAGTACAGGAATTCCAGGAACAGTGCTGCCTAAAGGCAACATCACATGCTTTCTCAAAATACCTGCATTCAGACAACAGGGTGTGCAAAAATGCAAAACTCCTAGGAATCAGGTCAGTGAGGCAAGTGATTGAATATGGATTTGGGATTAGCATTTTCAAACAAGTTAGATCCCTTCTCTGCAACACTGTCCTCAAACCTAAGCAACTTAAATTACTTAAATGCCTGAATCTTACTGCCCTTTTCTTTGATCTGCTGAAATTCCTAGTCTAGCATTGAAATCCAGGTCCCATCAAAGTCCATAAAAGCCTACTCATTTGATTTCAACAATGTTCCAGGATTTCACCTAAAATGTCTATTTTCACCCCCCACCAGAGCTTGTTTCTCTACCCAGTATTGACTTCATTTAACACTAGAACAAGCCAGAGCAATTACCCTGACTTCCACCCAACTCGAGGTGAACAATTTTTAAGGACAACTATCACACAGTGACAATAAGCCCTGAACAAAATAGCCCCAATAAAAATCACAAATTTCTGCAAAGACACAGGTTTTATTATGGTTTCTGCAGGCAGAAGGCAATATTGTTGATCTGTGCTGCCACCCTGTGTCATTCAGCATGCTGCCTGGTGATTTCAGTTGCTAACATATGGAGTATTTTCTGTGCAGCTCGAAATCCCTTACGATATTGGCTCCTTTTCCATTTCTTTTCTGTTGAACTTCACCCACAGAAAACACCCCTGACTAGATTGCATCAGTGAGTGGGATGTATATTCCAGTTGGACATATTCGATATCAGCCTAGTTCCAAACATGTGCGTGCATCAACCCTTGAAAAGTAAAAGCTTTCATCATAGCAAAGTCAAACTGATATTTTTTTACCACTAGGGACAGACATCATTGTGTGCTAATTGTCAAATAGGTTATGCTCTGATTTAATTGGAAAACTGCAATTGAAAATGATGGAGAATGTTTTCATTACTTTTTTTCAAGGCATTGCTTAATCATAGTTCATAATGGGGAAATATTTCAACTGGATTTCCCTCAGCCAGTCTGGGGACTAAAACTGTCCTTCCATTTTCATGTGAAGTCCTCTAGGCAAGAAGATTGCAAGCTTTAATCATGGCCTTTAAACACATCTACAATTAATAAATGCACAGTTTACATATGTATGCATATTTAGTTGGAAATTATAACTTTTAATTCTGTGCAGATGTGCAATAGCTTGAGTAGCCATGGGAAAACTGAGCTGGCTGTTTCCTCATGGACAATTAGTGCTTCCCTCTGTTCAAGGGTGCAAAGGGCAGAAACATTCATTCCTTTCAACCAAAATCTTCCGGTTCTTTAAGAAAATACTGTATATAGAGAATCCTACAATCTATTTGTTAAAGTTAGCCGCCAGCAAAACCACATGGTGTCCTCTCATTTGGAAGACAGGAAGAGTTTTAATTAAAGAATGTTTTTCACAGGGCAGCGTTCACTGATCAGTGAGTGCTCAAACTTTGTTTCCTTACATCTGAAGCTGAGAGGCCTCCACTTTTTTCTTGTTTGTGGTTCCCTTTGGAGCTGTAACAGCCAGGAAGCTTTACAGAGACTCTGCAATCTTGGCTTCGACTCCTCAGGTTATTTCTTCATAATTCAGTTATCTTCCTCCTAGATTACTCCTGCCCAGACTCTGAGTGGGACATTTCTCATAGGTCCTATCTCCTTTAGAGAAATACTCATTAAACACCATTGTATTTCACAAAACTAAGTTTAGAAACTTTAACTGGTATACATAACCCAGTACACAGAAAATATGACTGAAGATTGTTAATAAATTGTTAATTAATGAATACTGTCTTTGATCACGCCCTTTTTTTCCACAATGTTATTTAGTGCTGATAATAGTTAGTACACCATAAACTGATATTCCTGGTAACTCTCAGGACATTCAGCGTTGGAATTTTATTTACTACGAGCTGTTTAAAGCCAAATGCACACATAGGATGTTTTTTCTCCTCATAGCGTTTTCATGTTATATCATAGCTCCATTTTTCACCAGTACTCATTAATTCCAGGTATGTGCACACCAAGGGCTGGAGGGATGGACAGGCCAGCCACAAAACAAAAAACACTACAAATGTAGCAGCGTCACATTGCACCTTAAGGAGATGTTTTTGCCATGGAATGAGAATCACAATGTTCCTGTAACTCAGATGAGTATCTCTGCATGGGAATGTGCTCTGCCCTTCAGCCATACCAAACAAGCTGGCGGAGGAATCTGGAACACAGTGTTGTCTTGTAACACACAAACATTTTTTTATCTTCACTATGCTGTGGAAAAGAAGATATAGTTCTTCTTGGTTTAGGAAAAATATATCTGGTTTTGCTCCTATTATGGAATACCTTCAGCCTGGTTTTTCAGTGATGGCAGCACTTTTATGGCAATTTAAAATACACTTCTTTTTTGCTCCATTAGCAAACCTAGATTTTACTTTCAGTTTCAAGTTAAAATAATCACATTGCAAAGCTCTGTCATGGCATAGACAGTTTACTAGAAAGATAAACAACAAAAACCCATCCTAGACCACATATTAAAAATTTTGTATAATTCCAGTGGACATCCACATCTCTACTGAGATCTTTTAAGGCAGCAAATAATAAACTGCACACGCAATAACTGCCTTCAATTTTCAGAGAAGGTTGTGAATAGCATTGGAGGAGTTTTATAACTTTGCTGCAGCATCGGATTTTAGTTTCAGAATTTAATCCCAGCCACCTAATGAGCTCTAAGTGCTCGGCTTGTCTCACTGCCAACTGTGTCAAACAAAAGCTCCTCCTGGAGGCAGCCCAATCGATAATGCAATTGGAGCAGCAAAAGGAGGGAAGCTAAAACCAGCAGGGTGACTGACAAGAAAGTGGAGGTTAAGCCAAAGCTTTCCCATTGAAAAGGGTGATAGCATCAGCTTTAAATAAGACTGGGGTAAAAGTAATGCTGCAACACAGGACTCAATCCCATATCCAGGAGGTTTTCAGATTTGAGGGGGAGCCCTCATTCTCCAGAGGCTTGGTGACCAACAGCCAGCTGGCTCTCTTGGGCTCACAAATCCTTCACTGCAGCTCATGTGTGAAAAGGCTCAAGTCATGGAAATCCCTGGGCTGCAGGGATGCTGGCAGGACAGGGCTGTGTGCAGTCCTGGGAGCTGTCCATGCTGGTTTTGGCTGAGACAGAGTTAATTTACTTCCCAATAGCTAGCATGTGTCTGTGCTTTGTATTTGAGCTGGGAACAGTGTTGATAACACACAGATGTCCTTGCTATTGCTGAGCAGTGCTTACAGCAAAGCCTTTTCTACTTCTCACACTGCCCCACAGGCAAGGAGGCTGAGGGGCAAGAGAACGGGGACAGCTGGAGGAGACATTTGACCCCAGCTGACCCAAGGGATGTCCCACACCATGTGGCACCATGCTCCGTGTACAAAGCTGGGGGAGGAAAGTGGTGGGGGGAACATTCAGAGGGGAGGAGTTTGTCATGCCAAGTCACCATGGCACATGATGGAACCCTGCCTTCCTGGGCATGGCTGAACACCTGCCTGCCTGCCTTGTTTTCCTTTGCTTCCACATGTAGCTTTTGCCCCCCCTATTAAACTGTCTTTGTCTTAACCCATGAGTTTCCTCACTTTTACACTCCCAATTCTCTCTTATCCCACTGGGGGAGGGTATCTGAGCAGCTGTGTGGGGCTTAGCTGCTGTCTGAGGTGAAACCAGGAAACTCACTGCAAAAACTGAACACTAAAGCTATCTATAAGATGATTCAGGAGCTTTTGGAGCAGCAAACTTGCAAATTGTGATTTTCTTCGAACAAATCAGAGCAAGTGTTACCTTCCAACACCATTTCTTGAGGATTTAGTCTGCCATGATCCTCAATCTCACCTAAAATTGGTGTCACCCCTTCCCATGGCATAGCCTCAGTTTAGCTTTCCTCTTTCCCTGTTCTCTGGCCACCTTTAATTTTTCTATATGTGGCACAAGTATAAAGCACCAGCTTTGTCTTGCATTCTATTAGTTTTCCTTCCACCTTTTCCACAGTCTCCAAAATTGTGGAAGATGGGGGAGATTTTAAACTTTTCACTAATCCAACACCTACTATCATACCAACCTAAAATTCTCCACTGTCTCCTTAAAAATGAACCATTAATATGTGTGAAGAAAGCAAAATTGTCATCCAAGAAATAGATCATGTATAACAAAACCTATTTGGTTGTGGAGAACAAATAATTTTTTTTGATAGTTCCAAATTCACCAAACTAAAAGAGTGTTCCCAAGATAATTTAAGCAATGCTAAATGGATCATTTAGCAGAAAACTCTTAAATATGCATGACATGTAATAGCACTTCGGAAGCAGTTTGTACTTTTATTTTTGAAAGATGTGTAAATTTGACCAGTGTTCCCTAAGGTGTAAATTTTAAGGCTCTGTTGAATTTTAATTGCTTACTAACAACATTATGTAATTCTCCAATTAATCTTCTCTCAAAACAAGTTTACCCATGAGATATTGTTTCAAAGCCTATTTGTGCAAAATTGTTATTTTTGAAAATGAAAATGTATTTGGATTCCTGGCTGGACTTAATATCTTCTATTTTTGAAGAATGTGTTAAGCAGGATCAGAAACTGTAACTGTTCAGTTTGCAAATAAATGCAGCCCTTCTCATAATTTAAATACATCAAACCTTCCTCTGGAAACTGTTGATGTACCAGAAGAAGGTTTGGGGCCAACATTAAGAGAACAGAATCTATAATCTATAATCTATAATCTATAATCTATAATCTATAATCTATAATCTATAATCTATAATCTATAATCTATAATCTATAATCTCAAACTGGATGTGTTCTTGGCATGTTTGCTAATTTATTTAAATAGTGTGCACATGTATGACAGATATATGGGTGCTTGATACATTACATAGTACACAGTTAAATAGCTTATTTTAGCCAAACACAGTTATCCGAAGGAAAATGTGAGTTTGGTGAGCTCTGTTTTTAATAGATAAATTACTGAAAGAAGTGTATCTGTAAGCAGGCCTGGGGCAAGTATATTCAATGATTTTTCCATGTATGGCAGTTTTTCTACTGGTTGATGTTGTATCTGTCATTCAGGACGTACATTATTCCATTTATTGAAAACTCTGTTGGTTCTGTTTTGAATGGCGAACTGTACGTGCTTGAGTTAGCCACAATAGAAAAGCTTATCATAATAACGGCACACAAACTGCAAGAGGGCAAAAGCTTTGGCCCACAGCAGCACTGCATGAGACATTGCCTCATCTGGATACAATTGCACCCTAAGTTATGCCTAAGAGTTGAATAAGTCAAAGTTATTATCATGTTCATTTTGTGCTCAGTTGTCACTCTAGAGACATAGTCTACTGACACTCACATGCTGCCTGCCCTTAATGTTTTTATTAGAAATTCATCTTATAGGGAAAATTAAAAAACAGTATTTGATGCTCCAGAAGCAGAGTATCTTTTCCTGACTTGCTAAGTACAGAGAAATCAAGTATATAGGATGGCAAAGTGAAAAATATTATATATATTTTAGTGACAGTAAGATTTGGAGGCTCCGAGGATTCCGTATTTCTAGCTACACATTTTTTAATTAGAGTCTTCCAATCTCTTTTTAGTTCCCTTTTGTCACAGCCTCAAAACTTCATGCTGGAATTTTTCTGTTTGTGACTACATACCCCATCAGTCATAGTTCAGTCCAGTTTCTCCTGATAAAATGAAAGGGCAAACCCATAACTGAAACCTTGCTGTGCTGACCCTATTTGCAGAGTGGTCCTTGATTTGATCAGAATTTTTTCACATCTTCTTCATTCTCCATTTGTTTGTGAAAGACATGGGAGATGACATTGCAGATGGATAGAAAGCTGAGTGACATGTACATTCCACATACATATGGATGAAATCCGCACTGAAATGCTTCTCTTTTGTTTGTTTTTACAATGCAGGAGGCTGTAGCTACAAAGCTAACATCATGAGTTCTTGTAACACTGGTTTTGCTATGATTTTGGTCAAAATGAGCAAAAAGCAAGCTTTTAGAGAATTTGCTGCTCTTGAGAAAGATTCGCTACTGAATTACTTTTCACATTGCCAAGAAAACTAACGCAAAAAAAACCCCAAAGTTTTCAAAATGTATAAAATCACCACAGAGCTGACTTAGAAGTCTGTGTTCAAGCTAGATCTGTTTGTTCAGGAAATCCATTTATGCAAAATATATATTTCAGAAGATTGCCTTGTTTTGAAAGTCATAATGAAGGATTAAAACCAACATATATTTGAATTTCAAATATATACAAATAAATTTGCATTTCTGTAAAAAGTGTGCCAACTTTCCGGGAACTCCAGAAGTCTCACTTATGTGTCCACACATAGCTGTTATATGATTCTGACAAAGAAATTAATATTGTTCCTGAGTCCCAGTGATCAATTAATGTAATCCTATTATATATAAAACAGATAAGAATAACAACCTTAACTCTTGATTCCTTTGAGAAATAGTGAGACTGAGAGACTTGATGACTGAAGTAGAGATTATAGTGATGCAGAAGTCACTATTAATCTTAGCAAGGTCAAGGTTTCTTTTTGTAAGTCAGTGGCAAAGTTAAAAGATTCCTGGAGTCATGACATACAGTCTTCAGTTTTAATAACTACTAAAGCCATCAAAAGTACTAACTCAATTTTCATATTATTGTTGCAGGCAGTCATCCAACACTAAGCTTCCGTAGTAGGCTGCCTTCAATTATTAAGCAGTAAAAGGTGGCAGGTCTTTATCGGGAACAGAGATGAAAGAGAATACTTTGCTTTAATACACGAAGGGAGAGACATGTTGCTGAACATAATGAACTGTATACTGTGTGGAGTACATAATAATGGGCTCTTTATTTGGGTTACATGCGGAAGATGAAACAAATATGTTCATACATTTCAGAGACATTTTTTCAAAACTTCATCTCATTTCATTCACTTTGGATAAAATTTTATATCTGACAAAACATGAGATTGTTCAGCAGATTAGGTCACATTGCCTATTTGAAGACTTTATGGATCATTCAAAGGAGAGATACATGTCCTGAAAACTGTAAGTAGAAGTGAAATGTGCATGATAAAAACCCTGCCTCAGTTCTGCAACCTTACCTAGGTGTAGCTCCCAGGAGATTCACAGGAATGCCTGTGCCCTGCCTGAAACTCAAAGATTGCAGGGGATGCAGCTGTCTGTCAGAAGGATGCTTTTCTGGTGGTAGCACTACTCGTGCACCTTGCCTTCCAGTCAGCTGCCACTGTAACTAGAGCTATGGAGAAAGCACCATAAAGAACAAAAGCCATGGGACAATACTGCACTGTTTTTTGCTTCATGAAATGCCATTTATTTCAGTATGTGACTTATTATGGCATATGTAAGTTAGCTGAAATTGTTTGACCCATGAGACTTGATTAACTGAAAACGGGTTTTGAGCAAATAAAAAAAAAATGCACAATCTTCAACATTTCTGAAGTGTTTTGACTCCAAATCTTCAGAACAATGACCCACATTTTAAAGTTTAATTTCAATGGTACAAAATGATGACATGAAAAAGACATTTAATGAGAATTGAAATTGTGTCTCATGTCTACAATGTGTTTATAAGAGCTGGCCAACTGCAGCACCATGTAGACATTAACAGTAGAAGATACAGATGGTTTCTGCTTAGCATTTGTTTACAATAATAAAGTGTAAGTCAAGTTGCATTTTGTGCTGCATTTTAAACAGCTGTTTAAGACCCAGTACAAAATCAAAAAACAAGTACTACTTGGAATATAACATGCCTCACTTTTCAGAAAGAGTCAGTGAACTGGAGAATGTTTTGATTACTTTAACTGGAATATCCTTTGCACATCTTGGTTTGCTAAGAAAATTAGACTTGCAGCTTATGCCTTTCCTGCCTATCACTCAGTTCTCCTCTCCTCTGCCAGCTAATTGCAGAACCTGATAAGAGTGGAAGTCCCAGGGATATTAGATTCCATGTTTTGTTAAAAGAGACAAGATGAGCAACAGAAAAACTGAGTGCTCAGATGAGGGAAAAGCAGGAAGAGCCTATCCGTTATATGCTCAGATTGCTCAGCAATCTGCCCATGCATCACTCCAAATCAGCTACACCATGTGATTGCCCAGGTGGCCTACACAGTGCTCAGGTAGCCAAGAAAGCCAGTGGCATTAGGGTTTGTGTTGTGGTTTTACCCCAGGCAACAACCAAGTCCCACACAGCTGCTTGCTCACTGTCCCACCAGAGGGATGGGGCAGCAAATCAAAAGGGTAAAACTTGTGGGTTGAGATTAAAAACCCAGAGAAAGCAAAAACAAAGGAAAGGAAAACAAGGAATAATCCGGTGCTTCCCAAGGACAGGCAGGTGTTCAGCCATCTCCAGAAGAGCAGGGTACCATCACACATAACAGTGACTTGGGAAGACAAACTCCATCACTCCAAATGTCCCTCTTTCCTCCCTCTTCCCCCCAGTTTATATTCTGAGCATGATGTCACATGGTCTGGAATATCCCTTTGGTCAGCTGGGATCACCTGTCCTGGCTCTGTTTCCTCCCACCCTCCCAGGAAACTGCAGCCTCCTGGCCAGCGTGGCCATATGAAAAGCAGAAAGGGCCTTGGCTCAGTGTAAGCCCTGCTCAACATCGGTAAATTATCAACCCTGTGTTCAGCAAAATACAACCCCATACCTGCCCCTATGAAGACAATTAATTCTCTTTCAGTCAAGCCCAGCACAACTTGTGTGCCCAGCAAGACTGAGGAAGTTATCCTTCCTCTGTACTCCACACTGGTGAGGCTGCACCTCAAATCCTGTGTTCAGTTTGGGCTTCTCCTGACAAGGAAGACATTGAGTTGCTGAATTGTGTCCAGAGAAGGGCAAAGGAGTTGGCGAAGGGTCTGCAGCACAAGTTCTATGAGGAGCAGCTGAGGCAGCTGGAGGGCTCAGCCTGGAGAAAAGGAGGCTCAGGGAGACCTCACTGCTCTCTGCAGCTCCCTGACAGGAGGCTGCAGCCAGGTGGGGATCAGCCTCTTATCCCAGTGACAAGAAATGAGAGAAAATCATCTGAAGTTGCACCAGGGGAACCTTAGATTGGGTATCAAGAAAAATATCTCAACGGAAATGGTTGTCAATAACCGGAACAGAGAAGTGGTCGAATCACCAATCCTGGAGGAATTTAAAAGACATGTAGATGTGCTGCTTTGGGACATAGCTTAGTGGCGTCCTTGNAGGAGGCTCAGGGAGACCTCACTGCTCTCTGCAACTCCCTGACAGGAGGCTGCAGCCAGGTGGGGATCAGCCTCTTATCCCAGTGACAAGAGATGAGAGAAAATCATCTGAAGTTGCACCAGGGGAACCTTAGATTGGGTATCAAGAAAAATATCTCAACGGAAATGGTTGTCAATAACTGGAACAGAGAAGTGGTTGAATCACCAATCCTGGAGGAATTTAAAAGATGTGCTGCTTTGAGACATAGCTTAGTGGCGTCCTTGGCAGTGTGAGGGTAATGGTGGGACTTGATGATCTTTTCCAAATGAAATGATTCTATGATTTTACACTGCTAGCACAGGAAATGAAAAATCAGAGTTGGGATGAGAGGCTTTGAGAACATTGCAATATGGGGAAAGAATGAGGAATGGCTTTACTTCAATGTAAAGTACACAACTTATGTAAGCACCTGTCTCTTCACATACTTCTGATACCGTAGGTAGTCACAGATGCAAATATGGCATTTTTATTGTCATTGCTACTTCAGCATGTCAGATTTCACCCAGCTGAGTACACTATGTGTTCAAACATAATAAGGATAGCTGAAGATCAGTAAGGAATTGCTCCTCTGACTATTGGAGTACAGACTCTGGCAATACCATCCCATGGTGGTTCAGATCATATAAACATTAATTCACTCTCAGGCTTTTGAAGTGAATAACCTAGTCCTGAAATAAAACCTGGTAAAATCGTGGAGATAAGTTGTTCAAAAACCTTTTCTAAAAGGCAAATGGAACAGGACTTTACTGGGTTAGGCTGCCATCACCTTACACAACTCATCAATTTAATGCCAGGGCTTTGCACTTCAGATTCCTTCCAGGCCCTTTTTCCACACACAGAGGGATGAAGCACAGTTTCACATTATAGAAACACTGCCCCAGTAAGTCGTATTATAGCTCTCTCACTATTTCAGGTAATTTAAACTAAAATTCCCTCTTCTCAGTTATACTGCAGGGCCACATAGGGACCTGAGGAGATCAAGGGCCAAGTGCCTCAATTTACACAACTTTCTCCGGCTTTGCATTTGAAGATGCTTTTCATTATGGGGACACCCTGTAACACTGACACTTAAGTATGCAAAAATTGCAAGAAATGGGAGGGTTAAATACTTTTTCTCTCCTTTCAGTCCTCCTTCCAAAACAAAAGATAAGAGATAACATGAAAAAATTATTTACAGAGTGTGGTAGTTGAAACATAAATAGATGCAGAGCAATTTTCCATCTACTCTTGACAGCATCAGATATGGGCTAGATCTCACTCATCCTCCATATATGTTTCACTTATAGTAAACCCAGGCAAGTATTTAACTTTTTTTTTCCATTACTACACCTGCACAAGATCTAGAATGTGGTTTTGCAGTGAGCTCCCTTTGAAAATGAAATCTTTAGCATAAACTCCACAACTCCTTTCTGCAGACATTGTTATTTCCACACACAAAGAGTTTCCTTTGGCCTGTAACTGTGCTATTCAAGTATCTGCACTGCTAAGGACTTAATAAAAGCTCTCTGACAGCAGGGAGACATGAGCAAGACTGATGAACCTTGTTAGAGTTATGTGAGAGACCACATCTGCACAGCATTAATCTCTACCCTGGTTTGTCTCATTGTGGTTCAACAACAAAGTTGAGAAATTAAATATAATAAAACTAAGGTTGGCCAACAAAGGTTAAAAGAAAATTTCTAAAATCTAGCTTGCTCTGCAGTGCCAGGAATATGTTTATCCTCTTCTTGGTGTTGTGGACTATAGTTCATGAACAGGTCATTGACAACAACAAAATTTCGCATCAGTGAGGCTTTTGTTTTTTTTCTGTTTTAAAACAATGGACTTTAATATAACTCATGATAATCTATATTACAGCTACCTCCCTATAGCAAGTAACATCACTAATGTTACATGGATATATTCCCAAAATGGTTCTAAAAAGATGAATGAAAAGTCTAATAAAAATAAGTAAATCACATAGCAGAATATTTCTGGGTATTATAAGCAACCTGCTAAGGAAGTTTCTTCCAAATAAAATAATAATTCTTCAGCTACTGTTGTTAAAAAATGACTCACACAGAGTTTGAATACAGCACCAAACTGCAATTTGGAGGCAGCGTTCAAGTTGTGCTCAAAGTTCTGCTTAACTCCTGAGAAACTGAGGCGTTAAGCAATTTTCCACTTCTATATTTGTGATATTCTGTAGCAATGTTTTTAATTTATTCCTTTATAATATCCTGTTTTCTGCAAATAACATTGATATGACTTTAGGTGACCTCACTTATACGTATGCATAAAATTACAGGACCCCGTAATTTCTGTCAACCTTGACCCAAACCCTTATTTCCCTTTTACCTTCCTGTCCCTGAATTCCTCACTGTCACACTATTGTTAATAGAAGAAACGATCAAAATGTTAATATTTTGATGTTTTTAAAGAGGGTAGCAAAATTACATAATTAAATACATATATATGTATTTAGATAGCTTACATTATTTGAAATGTAAACTATTAAGTAGGGTTTTTGCTCTGACCCTAACCAGGTATTCTGGTCTGCTTACAATAACCCTAAAACACAAGCACTTCTGATATAGTACATCATCCAGGCTTTTAGCAAGGCACATGAGTTTCCTTTTTTCCTTCTTTCAAATAATTGTTTGGGAACAAACTTCCTCCTGGGACTGTAGGAATGGTAGTATTCTGTTCTCTGACAGGACAGTACAAAGCAGGGTCTGAAGCCCTGCATGAGGTCACCTCACCCAGTGCAAAGCCTATTTCCACCTTATGGGATCTCTTGAAATAAATTGTACAAAAATCACGACCCTAAAAACATTTTCATTCTGATTTGTACCACAAAATCTTTGTGAGGAATATTCCCTTCTCTTTAACATGTATTTGTTTCCTAATCTTCCAAATGCTACAGACAGGAGGCTGCTAGTGGGCAGACAATCCCTGGGAAAGCCCCAAATCCTAAATTTCAGGCTAAAGAGACACTTGTGAAATTAGGAAGGAAGAAGAAAATCATCAGCAGTACAGCTATCAGCTTCTGTCTCTGCCTCTTGCAAACTTGTCTGGAAAAAAATATAGACAGGGTAAATGAGGTGGTGTGCTGACACATGGGGTTCCTCTTCATGTGGCTCTCCATAAGATGCATTTGTCAAGTGGGAGAGACCAACCTCTGCTGCAGAGGATAAAAAATAGAACTTCTTAGTTAAACACAAAATAACATTTCTATTCCTGAACAGATAATGTGGATTTTTTTTGAAAGAAACAGCTTGTGTAGGCATGGGACTTTTTAGACCAAATATCTAATTTAGATAAACATGTGATTGAAAACAAAATATTTTGAAGGAAAATAATACTAAGCAAAAGTATCTCTCTACTCAAACATTGAGAATTAAATTATCATCTCATTCTCACCATTGGAAAAGCTCATTTGACGCAATTGCAGTTACATAGAATTTGTCACTAAACAACTGAAAGCAAAATCTGGTCATGGTAATCAAAATGGTTTTAAGCCAGTTATCAAGACAAGTCAAGAAAACTAATGTTAAATCTGTTGTATTTTCAATGCCAGTGGTTTTTCTGAATTACTGTTAAGATGCAAAAGTCATGTTATGTGTATATATACGTGTGTGTGACTATACTTCACAAAGAATATAATGTACTACTCTTATATTATCACCAGAAATTTTACACAGCAAGAAAAGAAAAAAAAGTAGTGTAATATAACAGTTTGTGTTTTGTTCCACAGAAGAAAACCTTTGATGTTCAAGTCATATCAGAGACAATAGCAGAAAAAAAAATAAAGATGTCTAAGGTATTATATAAAAGACTCACATCTTGTAATTAAGTTTAGGAATGATGTTTGATGTATTTGGAAACTCTGCTTGCTCAGACTGGTTAAGTTTGTGAAAGGTTGCCTGTCAAATGCTATGTCAGTGATATGAAAACAGACAGCCAGAAAATCATCCTTCCAATATAAACATCAACTAAAAGTAAATAAATGTCTGCAGAAGAATGCCAGCCTGATGTTCCATTAAGATGAATGCTACAAGCCATGAAGAAAACTAAATATTGATGACAAGAAATCTGTAAAGAGAGACAGTAGCTTATGGTCAGATTAGGAAACTGTTAGTAAAACAAAGGAACTGAACAGGCAACAGAAACATAAGTATAGCCTTGAATACAAAAATTGCTGCAAATTATTCATGTTGTGACCAATAATAAACCATAAGCATATTAAAACATTTAGAAATATTTGAAAGCTGAACCATTCAGTGTAAAGTCATGGTTCTATGCAAAGCTCAGAAATACCTTCTTTAATACGTAATTTCTTTTGAGAACATTGTTCATTATATGTTTACATCATTTGGTTTTAATTTGAAAAATCTTGAAGTTCCTATCATGACTGGCTCCTCATAGTGTTAGACATAATTTCTGGAAATACATGCTAAAACATATACTGAAAACAAACATATACTGGAAGCAGGTTCTATGAAAGGGGTGTGATGTGAATCTAATCTGTAACAAATACAAAA
Source organism: Bombycilla garrulus (assembly GCA_013400315.1). Classification (NCBI taxonomy): domain Eukaryota; kingdom Metazoa; phylum Chordata; class Aves; order Passeriformes; family Bombycillidae; genus Bombycilla; species Bombycilla garrulus. The sequence continues at coordinate 2,815 of VXBU01032194.1, read as the reverse complement.
ATATGACAGAGAGGAGGTGAACTGATAGAAGGCAGGGAAGAAATCAGGTATAATGAAAATAGGGAGCAAACAGATCGCATTTGCTAGTATCCAGGATCTAAGCTTTACATGAGCTACTGGATCTTTTCACTAACCTTAAAAAAGAATGAGAAAGGTAAGTAATGAAGATAAATGACAGGTTATATGGGTTAATGCACAACATCCAGACTTTAACTATGGCAAGTTATTGGCTTTTTTATTTAATTTAAAATATTAATGAAATGGGAGAATGACATGGAAAACACAAATGAGACAACCAGTGAAAATGAAGGGTGTTGGAGCAATCAGGAGCCACCTAGTCACTGGGAGAGGTGGCTGATGTGCCCTAGGACAGCCAGCAGGCAAGCAGGAGCAGGAGGGCAAAAGTGCATCCAGAGTAACGAGAGGTTGATAATATCCCTACTGTGACCAACCGCAGCAGCAGCTGCAGGCAGGCTACAGAAGATGAGGAGATCAGAGGCGGTGGACACAAAAATTCCCGGCATACTTTAAATGCCTTTTTTTTTTTTTCTGGTTAACATCATAACCAAAGAATTGAGGACAAGCGACATGAGATATGCCAAGCACTTGCCCTTTACTATAGTTGAAAATCCCAAAATCTCATTTACTCTCATTTGGCACCAGACTTCTTTCATCTGAATCAGGTAACCAGGCTCTTATATCCAGGAACAAGGGACTGGCAATTTGGTGGCCATGCTTCACAGGCGCTGTCCTTCTAGGCAACCTCATGAACCAGCAGTATGAAATCAAATTTCAAGTTACTACCTCAAAATCCTATTCATTTACAAAAAGGAAGGAATAAAAGCCCAGGCACAAACAAGTACTTTCCTGGAGGGTACGGCATCCTGTGGAGCCCCAGTGAGGTCCCATTACATTGACCTGGATCTTTCCAAGCTTATCTGGGCCGTGCAGCCCCTGTGCACAGGCTCTGTGCGAGCACCGATGCAGCCCTTGGAACACACTGATCTCGGGTATTGTGTTTTGGTTTGTTGTTTTCTTTAATGTGGAAAAGCAAACAAGAAGCTCTGCTCAAAGGTCGCTCCTTTCACAATCAACGGAGCTTTCGATTTTCCTGAGAACTTCCCGAACAACGCAAAGGCCTTTCCAAGAGACTCCGCTGCCACGCCAGGGCAACCTTTCCGAAAAGGGCAAATAGAGCACTGGCAAACAACGCTCTCACCCAAGGAGACACGGCCGGGCCCCGGTCGGGGCGGCTCGGGGCGGGGCGGGCGGAGCCGCCTCCAATGCGGGCGGGGCGGCGGCGCCTGCGCCTGTCCCC
>VXBU01032193.1:2038318-2176162 GCA_013400315.1 Bombycilla garrulus | reverse complement strand
GAAACCGAAGCATGGGTGAAAAAAGCTTGGATACTGAGCCAAGGTTTCCCTTGGCACTGTTCCTTAGCTGGGACTTTAAAAAACACTTCAAGAAGTTTATTTGTTTTAAATTTTTTTTGGCACACCTGCCAAGTTCATGTTTACTATGCAAGTATAAAATAACTTTGATGCTTCCCCTTTTTCTTTGGATAAAGATATACCTAGGAAAACCTTCCCTAAGGAAAAAAATACTTTTCCACAGAGTTGCCCCTTATTGATGGAAACTGGCTAGGAAACTGTTTAAAAGAAGAAACACAGAAAATTCTGGATGAGCTCCAATTATCTTAACAGGTGACCTCACCCCTGATTAGAAACAGGTGGAACTGATTAACAGAGAAGAGGCGTAGCCTTGCCCTTAATTGGTCACAGGTGTGACCAGTTCAGTAATCAAGGTAAGTGGTATAAAAGGGGTGTGGTTGGGCCAGTGGAGAGACCATTTATGTGGAGGGCCTGGACCATGGAGGAGGTAAGAAACTTGCTCCTGCTATTTTCCCTTCTCTGACATGAAGGGCTAGTTGAAAAAGCAAGGTAGGAAAACTCTGCTCCTCTTTCTCTCATCTAACGTGAAGGGCTGGTTAGATATTGCACGGTAAGAAAACTGCTTCTCTTTCTTTCTCTACTCCCATCTCTCTGTCTGTTGCCTTCTTCATGTATTTTCAAAGTCAGTTCAATTATGTAAAATGCCAGTTCCAGTTTCTTGGACCCACCAATTAAACTGCAGCTGAAGATGTTGTCCATTTGCCCCACAGAAGACTGAGTGTATTTATAATCCCTAAATGCCTATGGTATAATCAAAACTGTCACATAACAAGAAACTCAGACAGGTTGGTTAGTAAAGCAAAAAGCAGTTTCCTATTCAAAGAGCAGGGTGTGGACTGGTTAGGGGAGAGAGACTACGGAGTACAGCAGGCCCAAAGAGAAGTGCACAAGCAGACAGTGAATTAGGCAATGCGTCCAAGCCTGATCTGAAGACTCCTGGCAAACAGAGCAGCCATTCAGGCACTGTGACATGCAGGTCAATAGAAGTCATCACATGCTCGCCTGGAATTTATGGATGTGTCGCCGAAACAGCATATGATGAAACTGAACTCCTGATCACAACCTACAGTGACAAAATAAACAACTTCTCTGAATTTTTCTCCCATTAAAAAACAACAGCTGGGTTTTTTTTTAATTCAAAGTACATTTTTTCCCCTTCCCCCCCACTGAATAATTATCAGTCATTTTCAAGAACTTGCCATGTACTGTTTCTCTTTTTGATTATCGGACAATTTTTATCTTCCAAGAGAACATATCAAGCTTATCCACAAAACCCATGGATGTTAATTATTCTTAAGCACAAGACAAATGCTTTCTCTGTTCCAAGACACCCTTTGATCAAAAGAAAAGCTACAAAATAATTTTTCTTCCTGTTGGGTGCTACTTCCTGTTTGGCCAGACACACTAGCTTGTTTGCATTTTGTGTTTCTGAAGCATCTGCTGGCAGTTACTGTCAGAAATGTGATAATGACCATGGTCAACCAGTAGTTTTAGCTATTGGATCCTGTGTTCTGAGCAACTCAAGCAACACACGCCAGCACGCACAGCGAAAGAGTTTGATCTCTGTTTTCTACAAGATGGTAAAGCATGACATTCTCTAGAAAGATAAGGAGTTATTGTGCAGTTGGTGATGCAGATACAAAAGAATTAATGTTGTTTTATGCGAAGAACCAGCGTGACCAGCAGTTATCCCATTAAATGGTGAGGAAGGACCAAGGTACCTGCACTGAAGTTTGCAACACAGATGCTGGGGGGAGTTCTCCCTGTAATCCACCTCAGTAAATACGTGCTTGGAACCAAGGTAGCAGTTATTGGAGGGAGAGCTGTGTCTCCTGGACTTGGCTGAAGAAGGGAGGTTTTTTTTTTTTTTTTTTTTTTTTTTTTTTTTTTTTTTTTTTTTTTTTTTTTCAAAAGACAAAAAAANTTTTTTTTTTTTTTTTGGTACTCAAAGGGAACAAAATAATTAACAAGTGGAGTAGGGAAAACTGACTAAAAATAGCAAGTACAGTCATCATTAACTTTTGTATTACACACTGAAAACTAGCATTTCAGATGAGACAAATGCTGTCTAGTGTTTTTTTAATGCTTTTTAAATTTTATTGTTGTTAAGAAAAGTGTGTTTAGTGAGTTTTGGGGTTTTTTTAGCTGAAACTACTCACTAAGTTTCACCTCACCTTGCAGATAGTTTCTGACCTTTTAGAATTCAATTTTCTAGCAACTTTAGTCTGTCACAAACATTTCAGCCGCTCCTAATTCTTATTCTTCAGTTGAAAACTTTAGGCATAGCCCTTTGCAAAATAGTTACTGCTATTTATCATCTGCCTTTCATGAAGTCTGGGGATCTGAAATCCCAGAATCTGGGGAACTGAAATCACTCTGTCACAAAATAGATAGTTGTTCTTAAAGCTCTCACACTTGTTTATTTCCACTTCAGTAACAAGACAAAATATGGGCACCATGCTATTTCCTGTGCATCTTTTCTACTAGAAACTAAATTATTGTGGTTTTGAATTGCTAACACTGCCAACTTCTGTCATAAAAGCTTTTATTTGGAGTTCCTGTGTTGTGGCTGTTCCAAGTCACTGAGTATTTGAGCTTTTGATTCATTTAGCAGAAAAGGTGTGAGTTGCCTTTTTTTTTTTTTTTTTCGACATTACCAGTGTAAAGTGCCTTTTTGGAGATGAATTTTATTTCTGCACTATTGTTCATTTGTAAAATGGTCTACAACAAACTAATATGGTCAGGGGGTATATGTGCTACAGGCTGAGATTTGTTCAGCCTGGAGAGTAGAAGGTTCCAGGGAGACCTTAGAGCAGCCTTACAGTGCCTAAAGAGGGTTCTCAAGAGAGATGGAGAGGGACTTTTTACAAGGGCACATAAAAAGGGACAACAAGGAGAGATGGCTTTACACTGAAAGTGGATTTGGATTGCATATTAGTAATAAATTCTTTTCTGAAAGGCTAGCGAGACACTGGAGCAGGTTGCCCAGAGAAGCTGGGGTACTCTCATCCATGGAAGTGTTCAAGGCTGGGGTTGGATGAGGCTTTGAGCAACCTGGTCTAGTGGAAGGTGTTCCTGCACATGGCAGGGGAGTTGGAACTAGATAATTATTAAGGTCCTTTTCAAATCCATGGTAATTCCTTTCTCTATACTTTGGTCTGTAGCTGCTGTAGTAACCGAGGAGACTTTATCAAGCTGGCCATGTATATGCTGAGATTGACATCAGCAATCTGGTCAAGCTCCCCACCCAGATTTCCTTCCTTGAGATGAACAGCTTTTTACATTTTGAATTGAGATTTTCCGTGGTGGTCACAGATTACTTGGACTGTCTCAGTTGGTTTATTTGTTTACATGTTTAAAATGTCCCTGGCTTGATATTTCAGGGTTACAATTGTGTTAGTGCATATGTAAGTAAGAAGATAAAGTGCCACTGTTTTTTTCCATTGAACAAATTGTGTATTGGCAGTGCCAGAAGTGTAACATACCTGCTAATGCACGGGTCATGTCAGTCACTGTGATCCACAGAGGCCCATCGGGGGTCTGATCTCCAAGGTAACTAAATATAGGGAAGATGGTTCCTCCATGATGTGCTTCAGCCCTCAATCCTCCCTCAGAGCCAGCAGCTGCTTCTCAGGGTAGGTTGTATTTAAGTTTGTGGCAGCAGATTTCTCAGAAGAGGATCCTTTAGAAGAGAATGTTGCTGGGAAAGGTCACTGGGGCTTTAGAAGGTGAAGAGCTTTGGGGAGTGGGGCTGTACTTTCATTGTCACCCCTCAACCTCCCTCCATGTTTTCTTCCCTGGTCCCACAGAAGTTCTTCCCATCTGAATCATTGCTTTTTGTCTCAATGTCAAGGTCATGCCACATATGCAGAGGAATAACTGCTTTATTCCTGTATCAAATATGTTCCAACATCCAAGCTTCCCTGAGCATCAGAAGCCAGGGTGGGGAAAATTCCAACGGAGAACGGGGTTCTGTACTTCTGGCTTGTACTTGGAAATGGCTCTGCTTTTAAGAGTGTAACTTTTATTCATTGCTACAAGTACGTTTGTTCACAGAGACAAAACAATATTACTATAGAGAGATTTTAAAACAAACCATTCGGTAATGCCTATAGACAGCAAGCATATCTCTGCTCAGCTTAGATTTATTATTTTTGGTGCCATTTTACTCAAGTCATTCACAGACTGACCTTGAACTGTGAATTATGATCTCTGTAGCTTTGTAAAATCAGCTTTAATTTAATATCACATTTGGTGAAGCAAGTGTCTTCTCACAATGCTGTATAGACAACAGAAGGACAATTGCTAACATTTTAGAACATTTTTTTCTCTATTACAATGGATCCTAACATCCATCTGTTTTTTCTGGCATGCTTTAGATTTTCAACCAGCATTTAGTACGTTTTTTGCTCTGGATTTCTAGTACTCAAAAATATCCTGTTCTTGTTGTCCCAAAAATACACTCTTGAATTAGATACATAGTAAGTTCCCTCTTCTGAAAAAGATTGTTCTTTGTTTCCTACTGCAGTTGTTGGATCTTTTTTTTTTTTCCTTGGGACTAGGGATAAGTGATTTGAGAAGTAATGCTGCAAAGCTTATATGACATAACTATCTTAATTCAGCTGTGCCTTTTTTTTTAATCATTTAAACTTACATGGTCATATTTTATGTGAACAGCCAGCATTTGGCTGAGAGCTTTGACGTTAATGGGACAGCACAGTAATGAAATTGAGGAGGCTCCATTTTAGAGCTTGAGGTGTGAGGCATGATCTTGCAATATTCCACAAACCAGTAGGCATTTCTCAGTTAATATTGTTGAACATGGGGCCAAAATCTGTGTTTGTGTGTCCATCACTGCTTGGCATTATCTTCAGGAAATAAATGAAGTCGTTCCTTGGGGAAATGCAAGTGTCTGCAGTTATAGTGGTCTAATGGAAGACTGATTACCTGGGTATATCATTATTCACCCAGTTTCTAGTCAGAGTTATGGGGCTATCTAGTCTTTGCCTTATTTCTTTTAACAAAATACAGAGCTCATGGCCCAAAATAATTGTTTTATTTGGGTATTTTAAAGAGTTTTGTTCCATATATGATGAACAAGATTTTAACCTTATGCAAACATAATGAATTGTCAAAATCTACATTTTGAATATGATTCTCTTTTCCCAGGAGACCTACTCTGGGCAGACAGTTTTTTCTCAGGAAGCTTGTAACTTTCCAAAGAGTAAATCAAAATCATAACAATTCAATCCCTCAATGAGCTGAACCAAAAAAAAGGCATAATTTCAGCCATGACTCAAGAATAGATTCACATGATCTAAAGAATGGAAAAACAAATTGGTCAGTTGTAAGAGTTTTAAACAAAGAGCCAGCTTGGTTATATTTTTCACTATACACAGATGCTTGAGCAAGCAGAAAATTCGCTGATTAGTTTTCCCAAAAATCCTCACTGCAATCTAGACTAATTGGAGCTTTAAAGTCTATATTGAAGCTGTTTCTCAACACAAAATCAAGTCTGGGATAAGGATAATTTTGGGGGGTAGCAAATGACTGCTTAGAGTCTGAATTAAAGTCTGAATAATTTCAGTTGAAAATCTGATTTTCCTGTAAAGCCCAGCTGGAAAAACAACTGCAGATGTGTTACATTTTGGTTGGCTCACGTTCCAAACTGTTCTGTATTTCTTGCAGTGCACTAATGCTGAGCAAATGCATTGTCTCTCTTCTCAGGATTATGGGACTGTTGTAGGTATCCTGGATCAAATGTCAGGGGAGCACAATCAAAAGTCCAGGGAACACACTGGGATACTAAGGCAGAAGTAGTACCTTGCCAGTAAGGCACCATCAGAAAGTGCTGGTATCTTCAACTGGTACTCAGCAGTTTTTTAGACCTTCACCAAAAGCAAACACCTCCTTACCAAATTGTCTAACTAGTTCTCTGCTAAACTATCACAATGGTGCTTCACCCATTTTCCTAGGGATGAACAGGCATCTCTGCCCACGCTGCTCTGCTTTAGTCATTGCCACAGGCTTCTTTATAGCTGCAGAAGCATCACCATCTCCCAGAAGCCGAATATTTTAAATCAACAGGGAAGTGCAGAGCAGTCATTACATGATAACTGAGTCGTGGCAAACACTCCTTATGGTTTTATTGCCCTAATTTCTCAGGAAAAGGAGTTATAATGTGAATTATGATGACTGACACCAGGAAACTTGTCACACTTACCTGTAAGGAAGCTTAAAGAAAGTGATAATCCTACAGATTAGCAAACACCTTAATGGAGTCTAGTACAAGAATTTTATTGGTATAAAACTGGTACACTTGCTTCTTTGGGTAGGGATTTTCTTTTTAATATGCCTTCAGTTTATTCACTCATTGATAAAACTGAATTTAATCCCATTTTATAAATCCTGTTTAGGAGAATGATAGTCCTCTGTAGACTCTACAGTCTGGCTGACAAAATCTGGGCTGACATTTGAGAGAAAGTGAACCTCCAGGCTTACAATGAATTTTTTTCTCATTGTGCAGTGGTGTAAGGAAAGGAGGTAGTTCACTCCTGCTCTCTGCTAACAGTTAACTGGTAGGAGCAAATACGAGATCTTCTCTTTTTCTCTGAATTTACTGTACATGGCATAGGAGTGCAAAGAGCCCCTGACTGTCTTTACTTCATCAATCCTGCTTTGCTATCAGCATTATTATTGGGAAAGGTGAAATAAATTAAGACTCTGCTCCCACTGAATTTTCCTCATGTGGAATTATTTCACTGATGTAAATCAGTGCAGTTCTACTGGCTTCAGTCATGCTCATTTATAATGTCAACTAAAGAGCAGTGTGACAAGTAGTTCTTTGTAGCAGCTGGCTTCTCATGTGCCCAGCACAGATTTACTGCTCTGTTAGATCAATGTCCAGGGTAGTATGAGCCCAGTTGCAGCTTATTAAAGATATTTGCACATACAGAATAAATTCAGGAGTTGCTCCAGAGGTTATGCCCCACTGTGCTCACAAGTTATTTTACATCAGGGTGGCTTAAGTCATGAGGAACAGCTGTGTGAGCATGGCTTGGCTCAGAGATGCCTTGGGGATATTCTGGACATCTCATCATACTGCTGTGTGCCCTGTTGTGCCCACCAGTCCTGTTTGTGGGTCCCACACACCAGATGTCACCATTCAAGCACTGGAGAGCTGCTGAGTTCTGCCTTTCATGTCTGCAAGCACTCCCAGTTAATAAGCCTGGCAAGTGCACGGGCAGTCATTTCCTGGCAAGCCCTGTATTATATCCAGCCATTATACTTGCATCTGACCCCACACTTGGCTCTTAAATTTTCTCGTCCTCTGGACAGAGGCAAAGATGAATTCCTGGTACACAGAAAGCGCATATCCCACATCATCCTGTTTGCATAACAACAAGCTGGATGGCATGAACCACCTTTTTCTTGGAGCTCATCCACAGCAAAACAAAAGATCAAGGAGCGAAAAGCCATGACTCCTGGTGGGGGGCAGCCTGGGCAGCCAGGAGCATCTTGCTTCAAAGGTGCTGCCAGACAAAAGGGCTGCAGAAATCTGAGCCGAGGCACCACAATGTGTTGCCTGCTGTCCTGAGAGCCCTGAGGGAGTGGCCACACTGCAGAGGAGGGTAAGCATCACTGTGCATTTCATTTAAGTGTTTTGTTGTGCCCAAGGAGATGTTTTTCCTTTTATTGCTCCTGCAGAACACTGACACACGGAGCAGAAACTTTTCATTCTAAGTTCTCTGTTTGCTGCGGAGGCCCCAAACAGTGGCATCCATCAGTGAAAATGCTGCCTTTCTTTCCTGTTACTCCCTGAGGAGTTTACACTCCCACCAGCCAATATTTTAGATCTACAGCAACTGATTTTGCATGATTGTCCCTTCTGGCCCCAAACTCCTACTTATCTGCCATAATGTGACCAGCACAGCCCAGAGCAAATTCAAAAGAATAAGCAAACAAACAAAAAATGAAAACACCCAACAAAATAAGCTTTGCTATACACTGTCCTGATGAAGAACCACTCTGCTCTTTCCGTCTAGCACAAGGAGTGTGATGCATTTGGTCATGCAGAGAATTAATTCAGAGAATTGGTTTCCTGTCAAGTCTATCTTTGTAAATGTGAGCAAACTTTTAATCTTTTTACTGACAATCTCATTTGAATATGATTTTTTCAGTGAAATCCTAGCAAGGCTTTCCTTATGTCACCATAAATTGTAGGAAGGTTTCCTTTGTAGTAAAACCTTTGTCACAGTGTATCTGCAAAACTGTTGTAATCAATATTGCAAAAACAGATCAAGTATAAACCAAACAATACATTGTAAAGCAAAATTACAAAATACTTTCCTGCCCTCGTGAATGCCTGAAGCACATTGTAAAACTGTATGGATGGCACAGTGAAGGTCAGGCATGTTCACACATGACCACTATAAATACAGAAAGAGCTGTTAGAGGTGGCTACTTGTTAAGGTCTGTCTCCCCTGTTCCTTGGTTAGACACCTGAACTCACTCAGTTTGATAAAACAGCCAGAGTTACCTTTCTGATCAACAGTAGCACCCCACATCTCACTGTGTCCTTACAGTTTGCACATGCAGATCCATTTTTTGCTGTAGCACCTGGTTCCTTCCTCACCTCCACTTTCTCCCATTTATTCTGATTGTGCTGCTAATGAGACACCTTTTTCCTGACCCTGTGGCCTCCTGACTGCTTCATGCAGCCCCTGTGATGTTAAATGAAATAAGGCACAGCAGCAAGCCAGCAATCGAACTACTGAAATCAACCTCTGCCAGCTAGGTGGGCTTCATTAACAACTTTTTATTCTGGGCAGGACAGGAGGGAAGGCAGAAGAGTGTAGCTGTCACCACTGATGTTTGCCAAGGTCGGAGCTATATGCTGGAGATGGCATACTGAAATTTAGTGTGAAAGAAAAAAACATGTCTTTGCAGCCATAGTAATAAAGCAAGAGCTGCTTGCATTTCCTGATTTATATTATCTGTAACTAGTATCAAGGTTTTCCAAGATTAACAGATGTTAACAGCTGTTCAACATCTGGCAAGCCTAGAAATTAGGCAGCAAGAAACAAGAGCTAAAATAGCGCTGTTCTAAGGAGCTGGTGGGGGTGTTTGTAAAGCCCCAATAGTTTGGGGGCAGAAATCACTGTAACACCATGAGAAGGAATTAAATTAAATGAGCAAGAGACCATGAAAAGAGTTAATTGAGAGAGCTTGGAAGGGAAGGGCTGTGGAAGGGGCTGGGTTAATTTGAAGAGCTAATCAAGGAGGGGTGAAGATGAAGGAGCAGGAGCAGGCTCAGTCAGTCCCAAAGCATGATGGAAATGGGAATGTAACAGCAGTTCATGGAGATGAAAGCAGACACTGGTACTGGAGGCCAGGAACCTCCATGGCTTCTATTCATGACCTTCTTCATTCTCCAGTGCTGCTTTACTCCTTGCACTGGACTAATTAGGATTTTGTTCCACTACAAGAATACCTATAATAACAAGGGCATACTTGGAGGAAATTTCTGTCTTCATGTGTGCAAACAATGACATGGAAACATGCAGTGAAAGCTTAGTTTAAATGCACCTGCTTCATGACAGGTACCTCATTAAACACATGAAAGATGTGATCCTTGTTGCAAATCTTTTCTGTAGGTAGATAAAACTTCTGCCTTTTGTTAGAAATGTCCTAGTGTGAGCTGTTAGTGACAGAACAGTTATCTGAGTCCTTCAGTCCCTGTTTTCTTGGAAATGGGAGGGCTTTTGGGGACAGTTTTTTTATTTCTCCTATTCTGTAGAAGCCGTTCATATGCTGGATGGTTGGAGTTCATCCTGAACATCCCTCTGATGCATCATCTTGAAAAGCATCATGGCATGGGGGATTAGAAACATTTATAATACAGTTCTTGCAGACACCAGCGTGCAAGAATTGTATTATAAATACTGTAGTATAAATACAGTTCTACTGTATTTATAGAAGTGGCAACTTTTCTTTTTGGTTCTCATGTGATGCTAGAAATGAAGTAGTTTTAATTGCTTCACCGTCCTAAGGCCAAGTGTCCCATTAGCAACAGCTGCTGTATCTTAAAGATGGTGATAGCAAGCACTTGAATAGCATTTTCTGTCTTCAGAGTACTTTGCAGACATTCTTTACTTCTGATTTAAGGATCAGTTTCTGTCCCTTTTAACACTTTTCTAATGAGATAAATGTTCCATCTGCCATGAGAAAGGGACAAAGCTCCTGACTCCAAATTCTACACTGAAATAGAGCTGTTCTGCTGGTCTGTTTTCATGGTGTAAAGTGCCCCCGAAGGACATATGGCTGGTGTCACCTCTGCTGGTGGAAATCTTCAGACTGTAAAATCAGGTGCCTGTAAAGATTCTGCCTTCAAACAGCTGGTGTGGGAGGTGGGCTCCTACCCAGTGCTCGTGCTTCATTCTGCCCTGTGCTCTGCACAGTGTGAGGGCCGTGGGTCTCGAACTGGCACACACATGAGCTCCTGGCTCTGGAGAAGGCTGGGGATGCGTGTGCACCAGCAGCTTAGCCCCTGTGTGGTGAGGAGCCATTGCCAGATATCTCTCATCCAGTCTTGCAGAGCCAGCTCCATTTCAGGGAGCTGCTGTGCCTGGGGTCAGGGGAACATTCATTACAGAAGATGAAGCCATGCAGCATTCTTATCATTTCCTATCCCAGGGAAATTGGTCCAGCTGATGGAGACTGGGGCCCCCAAGCTGGAAATGTCTCTGAGTGACCAAGTCTGAAGGAAGAGAAGGCTCTGTCGTGTCACTGGTATCTGACAAAACTCCCATTGACTCGGATAAGAGTATGAGGATGCCCAACAGTGCTGACTTCTGATGTCATCTCTCTGGTTTACTTTGTTTTGCAAAGACCCTTTTGTGCTTGTGCTGTATTCTGAATATTCAGGTCATTCCTATGTACAGAGCCCCCATTTGTAATTAGATTGTGGGGTTTGTTGACCCCCTTATTAACAAGTCAGACTGATCCTTCAATACATGATTTAATAAAAGCCACAAGAGGAGGAGGAGGGAAGTGAGTGTCATGAAGAGGAGGAGGGTTGCTATTGTTCTGCCCTCAGTGCTGCCAAACAGTCCCTTGTTTTTTCTGTATCTGTGTGTTCAGGCGCTGTGTGAACGGGGCACAGTCATGAGGCTGGTGAGAGGGCAGCAAGAGGGTTAGCTGGATCCTAGCTAGAAATACTTGTGAAAGTCAGGAAGCAGGCATGGAGGGAAAGAAACTGAGTGGAGACATCTGTGTGGCTTAGCTTTCAGCAGCTCTGCCTGGGGTAGGGGTGGGAGGGTCATGCCTGAGATGACATAATGTATTTCGTGGGTTGGGAACAGAGAAACTGTGAAAGCAAAGCATGGTGTGTGTCACGCATGGTCCAGCCATACCAAGTACGTAATGGAACAGTGTCAGGGCTTTCTGTTCTGCCTTTCACACCCCAAAGTAACTCTTCAAGGCAGAGAACTGAGGAGAATATGATATGGTCCAAAAACTGATCTTGGACTTTTTTCGCAGACGACTGAGCCAGAGGCCGACTGCTGAAGAATTGGAGCAGAGGAACATCCTGAAACGTAAGTCCTGATTCTGCTGACATTAACCTGAAGCCAGATAATTTGGGTTAGATTTCATGTACATTTGGTGGTTTTTATAAACATCAACTCCTCTCTGTAAGCATCACCAATAATAATTAATAATAACTAAGAAAGGGCATCATAAGTGCAAATAAGCGTGGAAGTCTGTAACAACATCTAAGTCTACAGAAGTAGTTCTTTAAAATCAGAGTTGGTACATTTACAAAAATAAACAACCTGTGGAGAAAAAAATTCAGGTTTTGAATGACATTCCAAACAGGGGGTCAGTCATCCTGAAAAGCCTCCTTTATGCAGCACTTACATAGATGAGCATCCCATTGTAAGTTAGGGCATAGCTTGATTAGCTTTCTAAGAATCTTCACAGCAATCTATGCTAGTTGGAGCCTTTACACAATTTAAAAAAGAATCTAGTGTGACTCAGGGTTATTTCCCTGAAATGTTCCCCTGAAACTCCCCCTTTAGATCAGCCAAAAGTTTGCTGGTAGATCCTCAGCATGTGATATTTTTAAGGGACAAAATACCATTCAGAAATCCTGAACCAAGTTAGGTTAGTAGAGACATTGCCACTGACTTCAAGGGAAGCTGGACTGAGTTCAGCTTTCATAACCTCGTGAATGAACAGGAAAAAAATGACAGTTTCTTTACTCGCATGGAAGTGTTTTGAATATTATAAAAAAAAGCTGTCTATCTAATTGTTGTAACTATTTTAGAAACAGAAGGGAAAAAAAGAAACTAATTCTTCCTTTTTTAAGCTAGTAAATGTATATTTCCAAGAAATTTTTCAAAAATTACTACAGAAAAAACTATTCCAAAATGATACCTTATACATAATGTCTCCTTAGGTAGATCCATAGTTCACCTTCTCTTGTTCAAATAACTGCATTATATACAATCATAAAAATGTGGTAGCTGAAGATTGATTCTCTGAAAATCAGCAGAATTCTTTTTTCAAATACTTCAAAACCAAATTCTTAGCAGATGAATGATAGTGTTAAGCAGGGTCCAGGGTCTTTTCATCTGTTGGTGTTACTACGCGTGACAGACAGAGACACCACTGTCGGTGCAAAGAGGAGAAAAGACTGGACAGCAGAGCAGCGTGGGCAAGGCTGAGGCTGCTGGAAAAGTCATTTGTTTGGGGCCAGCCCTCTCTTAATAACTGTGCTCCTGCTGCCTACTCCTAACTCCCCTGACTGGCTGCTGGAGGAAGTCAGGGGCAGAACCTGGGGAAATATTTGGCACATCCAGCTGTGATTGTCTCACAGGGGCATAGCAGAACAGCTGGAGAAGGGGGAATCTGCAACGTGACTGATGTCAGGCTCAGGCACAGAGGCCAATTCTTTGGCAGTTCATGTTGTCATCCTGAGACCTGTGAACAAACACGTCAGGCACCACCTGGCACTGGTGCATGACCAGCAAACACTGCCCTGGCACTGGGGGAGGTGGGGTCTTGGGCATCTGCTTTGAACCAGCATCAGCAGGGAGCAACATCTCCTACACTGGGTGCCTTGCAGATGTTCCTAAAGGTTACATGGCCAAGCACAGCAGTCACAGAGCACCCTAAAGATGTCTTACATTTCAGAGGAATTACCCCTTGAGTAACATCAGTTTCTTTTTTAATTGAATAAATGCTCTTAAATGACATGGATGTTTGAAAATATTACCTTGAATACAGAACCATATTGTATTTCTTAAATGGAATTTTTGTAGCTTGCTTTAGCACAGATCTGCCCCAAAACATGTGTGTCTTGGTAAACAAACAGCTTCTTGATTACAGGAAATAGTAATGTAGTATTTCCAAGGCATTCCAACTTTACCTGAACCACAGCAGGAAATTATATAATTTAAAAAAAAAAGCATAACCATGCTCTACCTTTAAACAAGTAAATATGAATATTTTTGATTTGTACATTGTTTTGTGTCCTTCCTCTAGACTTCTGAGAAGAGGCATTATAATAAATATAATGGAGTGTAGGGAAAGAGACGTAGGAAGTGATTATAAAAAGAGTGTAAATTCTCTGCATAAGCAGGTCAAGCAATTTGCAAAAGCCCAGCTCAGAGCACACACAAACACAAAAGAAAACCTACCAAGCTCTCGAGCAGACTAAACAGGATTTTCTCTGCAGTTAAAGCTGAAATCTCCCTGATGAAAATGTCGTGTCTATTACCATGATGTTCCTATTTCACGTGTAACTGCATTACTGCCCATGCTGATGGGAAAAAATGAGGCAAAATGTGGTTGGACAGCCGGTCTTTATACAAGAATTGAATGCTTCCTAGGTCTGTGCTACTGCAATAATTGTGAGTTATCTTTACAAGGGCAAAACATCTATTGCCAAGTTCTGCTACTTGCTGATAGCAACAGTGAAATCACAGCAGCCACAGCAAGGAAACAGAGCAGAAACAATTGGTTCTTGTAGGGTCCCTCACTGAAATATAGCCCATTCACTCACTCATATGTAGGTCAAAGGCACGTAGTGGGAGGAGTCCAGGCCTGCAGGGTTGGTTTGAAGACTGAAGAACACTTTGCAGCTGCACTTGCTGTCCAAGTGTTTAAGGAAAGATGCCTCAATCCTCTGTCATGGACCACCCCTGTGCCACTTGACAGGTAGATAAAAGTAATCCAGTTGTCAGCCTGGCACACTCCTCACAAAAATGATGGTTACATGGATTCTGAATGCCGCAAATTGTATTGGGGGACGTTTCACACTAGCACAGAAATCAGGTGTGAAAATTGCACCTATATCCAACCACTCACCATGACACACAGGTTTAGAGAAACAGAGAATATCCTGAACACATGAGATGAAAATAAAGCATCAGTTCTGTAGCTTCACAAGATTGGCATGCCTTAACTTCAAAGAAATGGCTAAAACAAAGTCACTTTCTAGTTTTGAAGGAGAATGTATTCCTATTTTCAATCTTTTACCTGCCTGAAGTCTTGAGCATGCCTGGCTGTCTCTGAAAGTGGATGGCTGAGAGTGAGGAGAAGAGAAAAACATCAGATGCCAAGGACAAAAATGAATAGCCATTACTAAGTTTTATACATAACTCCTTGGCTGCTTGCAGTTCTACCCTGACTCTGTGTGGATTCTCTTTAGTGCTGTGTCTTAAAAGCAGGTATTTGCAGGACCAACTCCTCCAAATTTGAGACACAAAGGGAAGAAAAAGCACTGCAAAAGGGTCAATTGCTAGAAGAGTATCCAGCTCAGTAGGGACAGAAACCATTGAAAGAGGAAAATTACATTTATCAGTGTAGGTACTCCAGTGATTGCTTAAAAAGACGGTTGTGACTCCCTGCTGTATAGTGCTGTTTTTACTGCCCTATTGTTTCCTTCCTTCTAAAAATATAAGCAGTGCTTATATTTGGTAAAATAGCACTTAAAGATCAGAACTGTAGTGTGAAACATTGACAGATTCTTTGTCCACCTCAGTGGAGAATTCCCAGTTCTGCTGAAGTCAATGGGCAGTGGTGATAGCCCTGTCAGCTCTACTGAGCAGTGAGAAACCTGTTTCCAGCCTATTTCCTCATCAGCTCAGAGGCTTCTGTGGTCTCTAAACCTTAGGTCTCGTTTCTGTGTGGGGAAAGCCCCAGTTTTCAGTGAGAGTGCTGGCTTGTGCTCGCAGAGCTGGAGACGCTATGGCTGATGGATTGTTGCTGCTGCTCTGCAGGAGGTGCCTGCTCCATCTGCAGGATCGGCATAGAGAAACGTGGGATGCCCCCTTGAGTTTAGTGCAGTCCAAAGTTTAAAGATTTAAATCAAGGCACCTATCCTCAGCTGGCCTTTGAGGTCCATAATGTACCCTGCAGAGAGTTATTCCTGCCTGAGGTAGTCCTAAATGAGCAAAAACTGGGTCCCAGCAGGGGCACAGAGTACTTACTGGAAAAGCTGATGAGTTGTGTTTGCTCTTACCTGTTATGTGCCAGCGTGATTGGAGTAAAGAGCATTTCAGCCATCAGCGAAGCAGTGGAGGCAGATCCTAACTGATCGAGAAGCTGAGTACCTGGAAACCTGGGATTTTAGTGACTTTTGGTAAAGGTCAATGCAAAGACAATGCACGACAGCCTGCTCTGAAGTTGAAGAAGAGTTAGTGTACTCAGATATTACTGAGCTCTTGAGGGAGAAGAGTGATGCCCTGGTAAGAACTTGTAGCACGTGATCTTTTGGCTTAGTGTTGAAAGTTAATTGACCTAGGATGAGCTTTCATGCTCCAGTGGGGTACTTTGAAGGTTCAGGATGGAAGGACACGCTCCTTAACTCTGCTCATGCCATGGGAAGTTGCACAATTTGCCTGGCACCTCTATTTCAAAGAGTTTTTTCTATTATCTCCAAAAAGTAGCTGCAAGAAATTACTCTGCAGATGGAAAAAAAAATGCATGTGTTTCTTTTCCAACCATTGACCTTACAGAATCTAACCCTAGATTATAGCCGAGCCCCCTGAGGCCACCAAGCCTGTGGGCAGGGAGATAACACTTTTTGAAGAGCTGGCTTGCTGCCCAGCCCTTCTAGAAAGTGACACACTTCTAGAAGAGGTGCCAACACAGGGAAAGGAAGGAAGCTGTAGATGTTTTGTGAAGCGTGTGAAGAAGCGCAGTAGCTGTGGATCAAGGACTTTCACCAGCCCCAGAGGGACATACTGTGCATCAGAGAGGTCCTAAAACATTTATGTACTGATGGAAAGGCTTATTTTGTTGCAAACTGTGCATGCCTGATGAGTCCACAGTCTGAGATCCTTGTAAATCTTTTACAGCCCGGAATGAGCAAGAGGAGCAGGAGGAAAAACGAGAGATTAAGAGAAGATTAACACGTAAGGTGAGAAGAAACTTTGATCCTGTTATTGCACTACTGTAACTTTTTCCCTACTGCACAGTTATTTGCCTTTTTTCCTTTTCTTCAGCACCATTTTCAAAAGTATAGTGTGAAACAAGTCTTACCAATAAATCTTTGAAAGAAATCAGCAATGTTGTAGAGTGTAAGTCCACAGAAAGCGGAGGAAACCACTTTGCAGGCTACTGCTGGTAACATTTCAAACAGGAAAAGATCTAGTCTTCGTAACTGTAGGAGTTTTGAACAGTGAAAAATAGAGGTTAGCATTTACAAGGACCAATGCTTCTTGTAAATGTAATGGCTTCTGTAGCCATTACAGAGAGCAAAGTTAAAGCAATGCTGATTTGAAAATTGCACCAAATAAACCATCATCAAACTGGAAGCTAAACATTTTCTGGAAAGGGGCATTGTCAATTGAGGCATTTGAACTAAATAGAGATCAACATTTGCAAAAAAAGTGTATAGTACAGAAAGCAATCTTGAATTGGCAGGGAAGAACAAACAAAACTGCATCGCTTGATTCAAAAGTAATTTACCCTTAAAACTGAAGAACACTCATTTCAGATGTACGCATTCAGTTTTACAGCTGGTGTAAATGTCTACGGATGCCCAAACATACACAGTGAACAATCCATCCTGCTATTGCAGATTAACTTCCTTTCAGCACTGACATATTTCTTATCTCCAGAGGTAAAGAAAGCCCTCTAAAAATTCACATACTTGTGAAGCAGCACCATTCCCTTTCAGTACGATGTTAGATGGCTTCATTTTTTTGACCTATGTGATCACAGCTTTCATGGTATAAATAGTAACAAGGAGAGGTCTCTAAATATATGTGGAAAGGTTACATTCTGAGAACTGAATTGCCTTCTACCACAGTTACAAATCTCATGCCTTATTCTCAGTTCATGTAAATAGGTAAAATTCTTGGGCCTAGTGGGGGAGAATACTGCTTTTGTCTGCAGGAGCTAGAGAGCCACAATATTGTTTGTAAAACACTTATATTCCTCACCACAATGACAGGGATGATTTTGCATTCCCTCTTAGCACTGCCTGGAAGAAAAGATCCTAACTGCATTGCAGATGTTCCATGGGATTGAGGCTCTGCGCAAAGGCTGGAAATACCATTTTACCAGGCTTTCAGTTTCCCTGTACACTGAAGGGTAAACACGTGCAGGAATCCAATGCAGAGCTCGATGCCATTTGAGGAGCAGCTGTAATAGATACAGAGCAGAGCTCCCCATACCCAATGTGCTGCCTAAGAAGTGAGGGCTTGCTGACTGAGCCAGCACCATCACCGCATGCTTCCCATTCTCCACTGTGCTGTAGGAAAGGTGCAGGGCACAGGAAGCATCTGTCACAGGTCACAGCTCAGCTAAAGCACCCAGGCTGCCACTGCTTCACATCTGTGTCTGATCCCTAAAACCTCTGCAGTTTTCTGGGAGAGTTGTTGCTTTGTCTTGTTTGCACTTTTATGTAGGAGAAAGAGGGAAGGCAGCATCAGTCCAAGGCCCAGGCATCTGGCTCTTTAATGTTCATACCCTGTTCTTGTTCACATACCTTGTAGTCTTTTTTTTGGCTTCCTCTCTAGTAAAAATATTTCTTCCCCACATTTCTGAGGTTGCATGCAACACAACTTAACATTGTTTGATTTGGATAATCTTTTTAAACTGTGGTAAATTCTTCTAGTGACACATGTCATTTTTATGGCAGAACTGCAGGGCTATTCTAACAACAGATTTTGTTCTCACCTACCCAACATGCCATCATAAAAGCTTAGAAATCGCTAGAGAAAAGAAGTGAATAATGTGTGCAAGTGTTTTAGATAACAGCTAGAAGCACCAACTACCAAGTGAATCCTGCAAAAATAGTTGTTATTCCCCAGCTGTGTTTCTCATGAGCCTGTCCCAAATGTGTCGCGTATTTCAAACAGGGGCAAGCTCCTCCTGATGGTTTGTACCAAAGTCTTAGTACCAAAGGATTTTAAACCTCAGATCAAGCAGAAGTTTAATTGAACACAGCAAGTGTCTTGCCCAGCAGCCCTTTCTGTTTGCACTGAATTTTCAAGCCACACACGTGCCTGCAGGGTAAATTCAACATGAGAAGCTCTGCCATGTTTCCTCTTTTGAAACGTGTGTAGCCGGGAATAAGAAGGGAAGTGGGTTCTCTAGAAGCCACTGATGAGACTTTTGACCTTGCATTACAGAAACTGCTGCTGTCCCCAGTTTTTTTGGTGGCAACATTCCAGTTCAAAGGGAGGAACCCACTCCATCCATAAAAAAGCTGTTCTTAAAGTTCCATCAGCTCTGACATTTTGTTACAGTGTTATGATGATAAGTTGTAACATGACATGCTGTAATAAGTATGATTAGCTTGCTAGGTCTAGATGCCTTATTAAAGTCAGTAATAAATATCCAGTTGAATTTATCATCTGGACAGGCAATTTCTAAAAAAAAAATTATAAAGAAATCAGATCACCTATAGTGAGCTGCCCCTTTTAGCACTTTCCATCCTCTCCAACTCATCTAGCTCCAGATTAACTGGGCTGAGGAATGTCTACCATTCAAATAACAAAATGAAGGCATATACTGCTGGCTAAGTTTCTCAGCAGCTCGTGTTCCTCCTGCCTGAGGCAGGAGAGTGGAAGCATGTTTGCCTGTCACCTGAGGTGCCCAGCCACCCCTGTCCTCTCTCTCCCTGCCCCTCAGAGCACCTTCAGGCACATGGACTGGTGTCATTTGAATGGAAGGACGTGTGAATTAGGAAGGTTTTTTTCTCTGAGCACTGGTCTCAACCTCCAGCCCATTCAAAGAATATTAATGCGCAGAAGCCCTCTTGAAATGTTGCAGATGGGTCACATCCACAGGGAGATCTGGGCCCCCACAAATTACTACCAAGAATGTGTCTTCTCTGAACCATCACGAACTTGGCCAAGCACCGAGGCAATTAACACAAGCCTGAATGTCCCCTGAGGAATTCTATTACAGAGAGAGAATTCTAGCCTGGATTAACAGAACACGTTACAAATCACTTGCAAAGTGGAATAGAACTCTTCCTACCTTCTCTTCTCTTAAATGGCACCATGCTTCCCAATCCCCAGAGCTGTTTACTGCTTCCTATCCACCTGCTGCTGCTAGCTTATTTTTCTCAGAAGTCTAGCTCCAAAAGGAAATTTCTCAGAGCTGTAATACTGACTACCAAACTGAAGAGGTGTGGCTGTTTCTTAAAAACCGTGCAATAATCTGAAGTCTTTGCTCGTGTTAAATTCTTAGCCCAGTCCAATTTAAATGCTCTGTTCACTGGGAAATGTCTCCCCTGCTTGAAGATGTTCAAGCTTTTCTTTAACTGACCTCCACTGGCTTGCATCAGCAAAGGCTGTTGAAAATAATGAACTCTTGAGAGAGGTGGGACTCATCAGAGAGAGGTGAGAGAGAGGCATCAGGGAGGAGAAAGGTCAGAGAAGAAAAAACGGTTAGTGGCTAATTTGGATAAACTGCATTTATAGTCAGAAGGAAAGGTCTTTGGGGCATTTTTATCTCATCCTGCTCCTAAGTCTTTACTGCAGAAGGTTGGGAGCAAAGAGACAGGGGAGTGTGCTGCAGGTTAGCGTTTGTAATTTTTCAGCTTCTTTTCTTCTTTAAATTACAAGTGTAATATTTTATGAGGTAACAGAGCAGGCAATGATGACATGCTAAGAGAAGCTTCCTTGTGACCGAAGTGGGGCAAACAGCATTTTGCATTTGGCTAGATCCCAAGATCAGACTGGCAAGAATAAGTTCTCCTCCACTTTACCTGGTGGAGGTGCTTGGGTTTGCTTCATTTCCCATGCCACAAAGGGGTTGTGTTAAACCTTCCCTTTAAAACTGCCTTAGTATCAAAGCCTGGAAAATACCCATTTGTATCTACAGCACTCCAGAATATACAGAAGAAAATCTGAGCTCCTGTGACAAGGCATGAGAGGTCCTGGGTCCTGGGATCCTCATTTACTGCTCTTGCATTAATACAAATCCATTTATTTTGAAAGGGAATTTTACCCTGATGCACACTCAAATAATGAGTCACTCACCACAGAATTACCCTTCTCCCTCAGCTCCCAGATCTTCCCAAATAGGTAAATAGAAATGTAAACGCCCAGGTAGTGCACACCGAAAATGCCCAGACACACTCATGCACATACATCCCTTTGACATTAACAGAAATAATTAAAAAGGATCCAGCTCAGTCAGAACTCCTTCTCCCTGCTTGGAGCATCACACCTTGTGTAGACAATTGCATCGTGCCCTTGGCCATGTCCTTGTCCTGTAATTTTTTAATGTGCCCTATTCTTTCTGCCTGTTAGAAGAGCTCATTCTCATGTGTTGCTCGATAAGGACTCTGTAGCGTTGAGAAATTTAGACGCAAGAGACTAAAGCACACAGGTCATAAAAATAAACTGCAAGGTGAGATCTCAGATCCACGCATTGAGCTGACACCTGCAGTGGGGCTGCTCACAGTCTGTCCTGCAAAGCTGGTTCCCCAGCTAGTCAAGAGTTAAGGGAGCTCTGTGCAGCCCAAACATACTGCAAGACTCTCACACCTAGAATGTCACAAGAAATCGCTGCAATGGTATGAGAAGAAGGCAGGGAAATTTGTTAACCATTCAAATAACGTAGCTTTAATTAATGGCTTTTAGAAAATGACTTAGGGTGGTTTTCTCTCTCGTTACACTTAGCATGATCAGATTGGCACTTTGGTTTAATGTGCTGAATATATTTTGTGTGCATGTATTTATATATGGAAATATATGTAGATTTATGGCTACACATGAACTATGTGATGCCCGCCATGGATTTCAGGACTCTTTCACAGCCGGAGCACTGGCACAAGAGTCAGGGCATCTTTTTTCCCTCCTCACTCCTGTTCTCCTGAGCATCTCACAGGCAGGACATTAGTGCAGCTCTGCAGACTCTCCACATGAGGTGTTTGAGCCCAAATTGTGTGTGTGTGCTCTGGGATGCTGGTGTAAGGAGAGCAGCCCCACTGCCACCTCCCATGACAATCATCTTTTCTAAACAGAGAAGAGAAGAGAAAGACAACCAACCGTGCCAAGAACAAGCACACAGGCTTACAGCCGTGCAGGATAGGGTTGTGGAGCTCCACCCAAGTGCTGAAGAAAGGAAGGTTTTTTCACCCTTCAATTCACAGTATCCTGGCTGCTTTAAATCTTAATTCTTCCTGGAAGATGAAACAGAGGGAACTGAGATACTTAATTTGGAAGAAAGGTGGATTCAGGGGCATAAATAATGTTGCAGAATAGAATCTCAAGCATTTTATTAAATATTTAGACCTTTCACCCTTCACAAGGGTAAAGTAGTTCAAACACATCCATTTCTAGTGAGTGGGAAGAGCATGATACACTGTAAGAAATTGTTATCAGGACATTATTTTTCCTGATGTATCCTGGTTACAAGTGTTCTACTCTAACAGTGAAACTTTTCAGCTAATCTACATGCACACATTTATGTAGCACCTTCAGAAATGATTGTGTGTGTAATTGCTTTTGACATTCATCAACATGCTGTGCATCCAAGGAGAATTGATCCCTGAAAGCCAGCTCCTATCCCTGCCCCTGTAACTGGCTGTGCGACATGTGGACTATTACACACTAATTTAAGAGGAGTTTTTCACCGTGGCTGCCTATTCTGCTGTGGAATTTGAAAGAAATGCTTAAAACAATGAAGATGCTTTCCTGACAAGACACAATCCATCATTGCCATTTATTTTGGCTTATAGCATGCAACATAAACTTTTAAAATACGCTGTGATACAAACCCCAGTTGTCAGTAAATACAGTTAAAAGTTCAGTGAGCACTAATCATCCTGCCTGCCTTTTCTGGAGGTAAGGACAGGTCTGCAGAATGTCAAAATGGGTTAAAGAAAGTTATTTTTCACCTTTTGCATGTGATTCAGGGAAGGAGCCACTCCATGCCTTGGCCTGACTCTTCCCAGGCAGTGCAGAACAGCAGGAAGGCTGGAAAGTGCACGGCCTGGGCAGGTCATTTTAGAGTTGTGTTGTAGTCTTTGTCTTTTCCTGGGACATCAGTGCACCAGGAGACTTTCTTTCCTTACATCTCATTTCTGCCAAAGGGTGATCAACCTCAGCTGGGAGCTGGGGTCTCCAGCCACAGCAGCTTCCCAAAGAACAGTGGGCAGCTCTGGCAGCAAGGTGAAACAATATTCAAGGTGTCATAACAAGAGGGCATTTCCCAGGTAGCAGTTCTGTGAAAGGCAGCTAAAAACAAAGCATGGGGAATACCCAAACCCTCATATTACCATAACTGCAGTTGCAGTAAAATAAATCCCAAGCAGCGCTTTGTGGGGAAAAAGCTAAGTCCTGATGTCTTTTTCCACTCCTTCCCCAAACCCACAGCTGAGTCAAAGGCCCACAGTAGAAGAGCTACGTGAGAGGAAGATCCTTATCCGCTTCAGTGACTACGTGGAAGTGGCAGACGCGCAGGACTACGACAGGAGGGCGGACAAACCCTGGACACGACTCACAGCCGCCGACAAAGTAAGTGGAGCAACTCTGGGAGAGCTCCTAAACAGCCAGAGCATGCATGTCATGGCAAACAGCATCCCTTGGGTCCCACAGGTCCCATGGCTGTCAAGGAATAAACATCCACCTGACATCCCTTCCCAACATACTTGTGGCTCTTTCCCATTCACGAGGTTGGTTTGTTTGTTTGTTTGTTTGTTTGAAGCATAAGTCTGTGGCAAGAAGGTTTCTATGTGCATGGAAACCAGGAGAGGCGAGGAATCCCAAGCCCCTTGAGGAAAGGTCTTGACGACAGACCTGTTATTTGATGGTTGGTTTTGGTCTGACCACATTATGCTGCCAGCTGAGAGCTCTGGCAAAACTTAGCAGAGCAGTGAGACAGGAGTGTGTGCCAGAATAGCTGTGCCAGGACAGGACAGGCTTGAGTGTGAGAATGCCAGCAGGACAATTCTTACAAAGGTACCTGCATCCCTCCAAAGCCAGGTCACTTTTCTCTAGTGTGTTAGAGCAGGGCTCTCTGCTCAGGATTTCTGCCACAGAGTATTTTAAGCACTGAACTGAAATCACCCAAGACCTGGAGATGGAAAAAAGACATACATTTGGTATTGATGGCACTGTCCTCTGAGCACTGGTGGAACTTCCACTAAATAATGTCTCTGGTGTTGACACTGATGGCAGAGGGATTAAATTGCTGGCAAATTATGTCAGTCACATGCTGAGGGTCTTAATGAGACCTCAGGAAAAAATATTTAGAAGATTTTATGGATGTTGGAAGAAGTAAGGACTATGAGGTTCAGTGATTCAGTCATGAATCTTATATTCACTCTAAGATGCCCTTATAATTTTAAAACTTTCAGATACTTGATTTCAAGCCTTGACTATTTCTTTGCCTTGGAACTCACTCATTCAGCAATGGAGAGCATGATGTCCAATGTTTAAAGCATTAGCAGAATTTCCAGCCACACCATCTATGGTGCTCTTGGTTTTATTCAGAAAGGACAGCCTGTTATACTTGTATAATTCAACCAAAGAACTTGTATCATTTTGTGACATTGTTCTCCTCTTTGATAGATGGATTTTTTCAGTTTAGCTTTGGTGAAGTTAATGTAGCATAAACTGATCCAGAGAAAAACTCCCTCAGGACTATCCATAGACCATAATATACTGGGTTAAATTAGCTTTTCTCATTTTACCTCACCATGTTTGACAAGATATTAGTCAACTGACTTACCTTTATTCCCTTAATTGTTAGATAAGGAAGGCGATAAATCTCCCAGCTGGTCCTACAGCCTTTGAGAGATCCCTGTCTGGGATGAAAGGCATGGAGAAACTTCAGCTGGGCATGGAGATCTGATCTCTCATCCTATGTCTCTGAAAAGCAAAAGCATTAAATACCACTATTAAATGTAACCTAGCAAAGAGTTTAGTATTAAGGCAGAGTACTTTGATGCCACTTTTTCTTTTTTTTGTAATGCAAGTTCAGTAGTCAGAGAAAAGGGTTAAGTCCTTCAAATTAACCTTTTCTCAGCAAAGCAGCATCAGAAGAAGAGATGTTTGTCATTCTAATATTAATGCCCTTTATGACATAAGGAAGCAGATAGATTGGTTTTTGTTTGGGTCCTATGGACAGTATTCTGATTTCTGCCATTCAGGTGACCTGCTTTTTCTCAACACTATATCCACTGTTGGAAAAAATAGCCAGAGGAACTGAAACAAAGCTGCATCATCTTAGATAGATTATTTTCTTCCAGAGCTGTGATTCAACAGCTGTCTTCACTGGTCAGCACAGACTAGATTTATTGCAAAAACAGATTCTGGCAAAGAGCCTTTCTGTTTGCCAGTAAATCTTGCTCTGTGTGCTGGATGGAGGGAACTGACTTGAGTCAGAGTTTGTCTTTAGCAGGTCTGACTCCTAGGGGAAGGAAAAGGGCCTTTTTGCATCTCTCCAACAGATGAGAGATGGAGGAGGGGATAGATCTCAGTCCCTGTGGGAGTCAGCCATCCCTGTGGCCTCCTCCACAGTCACTTCAGTAGCAGATTGGTCTGCTGAAGGCAGCCCTGGAGCTGCTGCATAGCCATCACTCTGTCCTGATGGATGAGGCAGCTCCTGACAGGCACTTCTAGGGGAAATAAGAAACCAAAGCTGCGGAGAAGGAGCAGAAAGGGCCTTTTCTGTATAAAAACACTTGCAAAATCCATCACTTGAGGTTTGTCAAAGCAAAGGTAGTTGCTGACTGGAGCAGGGGTTGTTGTAAAAGCCCTGTTTTGGGCTTGTGCTACTCATACTGGTTTAGATTTCCGTCACAGAGAAAAATTCCTGACAGGCACAAGTACCACTGACTGGAGCACACCCTTTCCACTTCTGATGTTTTCAGCATCACCCAGAAAGGCAGTGCACACACCTGGGACTCATGGGAGTGTTTGGCCACAGCAGACACCTTGCACGTCCCCTCCAAATGCTCACAGTGAAACTCTTGAGGAAAAAAATATCACAGAGCTCTCAGAGGTCTTGACTCTGAGCTTGGGACTTGAGCCATTTCTGCTGAGCACCATCTCTACCATGCGGCTGAGTCCCTGCAAGTCACCCCCTGGTTTTTTATTCGTCAATATTTCTCTTTCTGCCAGTGCTCCCTGGTTTTCATTTCCCTCACAGACAAGCCACAGAGGTTGAATACCATCCCACGCCATGGCAGGTTTTCTGCTGGG
This sequence comes from Bombycilla garrulus, assembly GCA_013400315.1. Classification (NCBI taxonomy): domain Eukaryota; kingdom Metazoa; phylum Chordata; class Aves; order Passeriformes; family Bombycillidae; genus Bombycilla; species Bombycilla garrulus. The sequence goes on along the minus strand of VXBU01032193.1, from coordinate 2,150,399 downwards.
TTAATCTGTGGAGTCACTTCAGTAAACAGCACAGCTGGGTCAGAAGGGAGGAGCAGAGCAGAGAGGCACAGCCCGAGGCAGAGTAGAGGGCAGGGAGCCAGGTGTCCCTCTTTCCTTCCCAAGTAAGATCAGTCACTTTAGGTAACTTCACCTGAGGAAATTCAGGACCAGTAAAGGCAGAAGACATCTCAAACACAAGTCTGCCAGCATCTGAGCCCAGCCCAGTCACAGTCCAGCTCTGTTTCAGATCAAAGTGTTTCACAAACTGCAGGGTACATGCTTTTTTCTCATGCTTGTGTTAATTTGGATTTTGTACATGTAAATGTTTACCTAATAAGCCAGAATTGGGTTCTGTACCTGCATTGTCTGTGATATGTTTTCAAATTGAGCCATTCCACTGAAGCATTTCTCTTCCCTTTATGTGATTTAGAACATGCTTATCTCTGTTCCTTTTCACATTTTAAAGTCTTTGTATTTGTCTTTGTCTCTCTGATAATGTTATCTCTCTGCTTTATTTTTAATATACTGTTTTGAGAACAAAGTGAACTTATTTTGATCTCTCTCATTTATACATTTATGAGTTTCTTTGTCCTTTGCAGGCAGCCATTCGAAAAGAGCTTAATGAATTTAAAAGCTCTGAAATGGAAGTTCATGAATTAAGTAGGCATCTAACAAGGTAAGCTGAGAGATTAATTTTTTAAGACTATAAATGAATACTGTTGTTTTCAAAAAAAAAAAAAAAACAAACCAAAGCCAGCATCTGTTTCTCCAACATGCACTGAACACACCATGAGGTCTTGACAACATTTAGAATTACAGGCTGTAAAAGCAGCTCACACAGACGAACACATGCTGCCCCATTATGTGGAGTTATGCAGGCACGTGCCGTTTAATGAAGTATAACCTCTTTTTTTTTCAAATCATCGTTCTCCATATCTGTTCTTCTGAGATCAAAAGCTAAAAATAAGAGTTGGTGTAGCAAAGTCTGAATGAGCGCACACTAAGCCCTGCTGAGTGTGCAGCTGTTCCACGCCACACAGCTCCCACCCACATCCAGCCTTGCATGATGCAGTGGGGCATGGCAAGACCCACACTGTAAAAGAGGCACTGTTATTTACACCTTGGGCTCCTTTTTAAAGGTAGAGACTGAATGAATTATCCATGAGCCCAAACCAACCACCTTTCTCTCTGACAAGCTAGGGCTGAAGTCAGGCCTTTGCAAATCAACACTTTAGACTTTAAAGGCAAGTGTTGGGTACTGAAGACAAGTGACAGTGAGATCCTGTGCAAAACTAGAGCTGCCCTTGTATTAATGTGTTCATCAGTTCAGTGCTCATGAAAAATGCAGGCTGTACTTTGAGGAAAAATACAGAAAAGCTTAAGGCAAAATAAATTTTGTATTAGGGGATTTTTATGTGTATAAATTAATAATTATATTAAAATTCACCACGTGTTATGCATATATTACCTTGCAGAAACTATCTCCCTTCTCTATCCTAGCATGTGTTAGGCTGGTTGCACTGGGGTTTGTAGCGATGGAGCGCTGCTAGAGACAAGCCAGCTGCTCCTGAGCCACAAGGTCTGGGAGAAGCCTTAGGATGTACAATTGGCCTAGATGTGTTGACTCCAGTGACTGAGCCTTTGAGGGACACTTGACTCCTCCAGGGCGAGGTGACAAATGTAGAAAGGCTGAGGCTGTTTTAAAGGGGGCGTTGCTACAAGTATAGCTCCATTGAGAGCTCCATTGAATTCCTTGAAGTCTTTAGCATCCCACAGATGTTTAGACTGGTTTAGTTTTCCAGAAGTCTCCCTGGCTGCTTGGTTTTCACGGGTTTCTGCGCAGTATTTTTCTTCTCTTCAGTGTCGGAGTGAGCAGTGACCCTTTAAAGTTTGTGTCTGAAAGCCACTGAGCAGTTTGGGCTCTGTTAGTCTGGGCCAGGCATAAGAGAGCCACAGTTCCTGTAGCAGACACTGGAATAAGGGTTTGCCTGAAGAACAGCAGGACTTAATGATTGGACAAGTGGCTTTGGGAAATATGCACTTGAAGGAAGCATGCTTAAACAAAAGAGAGTAATTCCCTTAAATAAACTTAGATAAATCACCATTATAAAGTCGTTAGCAAGGTAATGAGCTCTTCATGTCATTAAGCAGTGGTAAGAGCAAAGAATGTGTCACTTTACTAGTGGGACACATTAATTAATTCATAATAGAGTGAAAAAATCAAAGCTTAAAAAACATGTATTTGCAGATCTGACAAACCCAGGCCTTCTGACACAGGGTGCCTTGCAGGAAGGGTGGCCATTTTAGCTTCATTTGTCTCTTTAGCCTCCAGCATTAAGGAATAATCTCAGTTAAAATGTATGTAAATCTTTCTGGCAGCGTAGCATAAGGTTTGTCTAAACCAGACAATTTTTGTGGAGTCAGGCCTTGTACGGCCTGCAAGAGGGCAAGCTGATCTGCTGTCACCCACTCAGAGATCCCATAGGATGGACCTGAGGTGTATGAATGTCTCTGGTAGATTTTGGTGCAAACAGCTTGCACCTGTGAACTGTGACTTTGGCCAGGGCCAAGGAAGTGTGAGAGTCTGTCTGTTTTGGGTCCTCTGGCCAGCATGGCTGATGTCAGTGCTGCAGGAATTGAACTGCCTGATGGTGTCACTGTAGCAATTAGTCCTCCTGTTTTTCTTTAATGTGCAATATGTATGTGAGGATATTATCTTACAGTATATCTTTTGTTGTTTTTTTTTTCCCCCCTTGGGTTTCAGGTTTCATAGACCGTAGCAGATCAATTCTACCTGACTACTATGCCATCTTCAAAACATAACTAAAAGAAACCATAAGTGCTGGTATTATTCACTTCCCTGTTACGTACAATGTAAATCTTCTGAACTGCCTTTTTGAAAAAAAAAGAAAAAAAAAGAAAAAAAAGGAAATAAAAAAAGTAGAAAAATAAATATTAAAAAAGGAGAATTGTATTTACATGTGATGAGTACTGCAGCATCATCAGACCTGCTGGTTCAAGCTTCAGTAACAGAAAATACCCCTGGTGGGAAATCGTGCCAAGACCTGGCATCTATGTATAGGACTTTCCCGGCATGTGGATTTGCCATACATGTTCAAGCCCGGCTGGTGGTGCAACCGTTGTTGTCTTCAGGCACCCCTCATCCTGACAAGCCTCTGTCACCAACCCTAGAGAGCCCTGAGATGGTGTTCAGGGAATCACTTGGCCTGGTGAAGTCTCCAAAAGATGAGCCCCTATGGCACGAAAGCACTTACAGCAAGCACTCCTTTCAAGCTGAGAGCACCTTATGAGGATGGTGAAGGAGCGAAACTCTCCATGGACCAGCCCATCTGTGAGTATCATCTGACTAGAAAGGCATTTCTTTCCCTGCAGAAGTTTACAGCCAGCCAGCAGACATTGTTCAGCTTCCGAGCAGAAAAAGGTATCACCTCTGAAGAACAGGACTGCCTACTGAAGGCTGCTTCAGTTTTTGCAACTGTTTGTTTTCCATCTCTTTCAAGTATACTTTTCTAAACCCAGTTGTGAGCCCATTAGCAGTAAGTGACAAGAATGCTGAGGACCAGTAAGCAAAAGCCCATCTCTTCATGGTCACTGCATGGCATCTGCTTTACTTATAGTTTGTCTTATACCCAAATCTCGTGACTGTGTGAGAGCCAGCGTGCCCCCGGCAGCAGGAAAGGCTGGGATTCCCCTCCAGCTCTGCAGAGGGACACGCAGCAGGACAGGCTGGAGGTTCCATGAGGGATCTCTATTGTCTCTGTATCACATGTCTCAGGAACTGATCCTAAACTCACACTGAGCAAAGCATGACAGAGTGTGTTGCCTGGCCTACCAAGAGGAGTCTGAGGTGGTCTTATGGATGGTGGGACTTGTCACTGGTACCCACGGCTGAGGCATAAGGACAACGATTCAGAGGTGTTCTGAATTTATGGGTTCTAATTTTGGTTTTAATTTATTTTTACTGTAGTGGTTTAACACACAAACTGATCAAGCAGAGCTCAGAGAGCTGGTCACTCTGGGCCTGGTTTACTTGCCAACTGAAGCGTGTGCTCTACAGTAAGGAAGCACACACAGCCTCACTGCTTTCAAGAATATGTCTGACGGGCTTAATTGAACCTGAACACAATTAAGTGCTTTTCTGAACTTAGGCCATCACCTTCCTGAATTAAGTCCTTAACTATATAATGCCAGCAAGCTGGGGCAGATTTTGTCAGGATTCCTTTCAACCTCTTACAAGACACTATTATGCCATGTTTTGGGACAGTGGCTGAAAGCACTGTAGCAACATTACTGTAAGAAGTTCCAGATTATTATTTCAGGACACCTTTTCTTCCACAATAGCTATTTTCCTTTGACAGTTTGAACAGAGAGGCCAAAGTTTTTTACTACAGAATAGTTATTTCTGTTATTCTTTTACTAATTTTCCTTTCTCACTGTCTTCCATGTATCTATCCTCTCTCCTGTGCTCCCTGTGCAGCTTCCCCTGTTCCATGCTAACATTGCCCTTCACTGATTGCAGGCTGGGAAGCCTCTCACACTTGAGCATTTAGCGGCCAGTGCAATGTAGTGCCAACACTCCTGCCTCTTCTCAGGCCTCACCTCACTCCTCTGGATGCAGGAGTACAGCCAAAGGACTTGCAGATAGCCCATGGAGTGGCTCTAGCACCCCGCCTGCCCCAAGAGCCCTGAGGGTGCAGCGAGGGTGAGGCCCTCTGTCTGCGCTGAGTGGTGGCACTCAGTGCTTCACAGATTGGCTCTCCATCAGCGAGAAGCAAAAGGTTTTCATTCTCATCCATGGCCATCCTTGCAATGCTGTGGGTTATTAGCCATTAAATGAGGATTGCTATTGTAGGATTGAATGCCAAAGGAAAGTAAAAACCAGGTGGTTTCTGGTGCTTCCCAGACAGGGTGATGGTTTCTGAGGAAACACACCATGATCCCTGTATCACCAGCTCACACTTGCTTTAGATGATAGAAGTTCATCAGTAGTCAAGGCCTTCAATGTGCAATGTTATCAGCTCAGTCCAGCAGGGGCAGAGCACTTAGCCTACCAGCCAGGAGTACTCTGTTTTGGGGTTATCTTCGAGAAAACCTCAGTTTGTGTTTATAAATTCATTCACATATGTATGCACAGAAGTTACAAGACTGCATCACAGCTTTAATACAAGGACAAAAAGCCTTTTTGCTTTTGACTGCACAGACACTGTGTTAGCAAAAGGCTCTGCTCTCTGTTCTGAAGAGAAACAAATCCTTGTGTTCCCAGCATGGATCTCACGCCTGCTCTGGCATCACTAGCTTAGAGGATCACTGTGACATGGAAGGGACACTGTTTAAGGAGCAGTGGTGACGGGAATCACAGGACTTGGTAGGCTAGTGGGAGAGAAAGGTGAGGGTTTGTTTCATTTTTATTAATAAAATCAAGAGGAGGGAGGTGGAAGTCACAGGCTGCTGCTGTCTGTCCATTGTTAGCGCTGGAGTTCCCAGGGGAGTGATCGGTCTGGGCCCTCCCACTGTCCCTCACGGACACAGCCCCACACAGTGCCCACAGTGCCAGTCTGGCACCCAAAATAAACCCTTGAGCAGTGGCTGAGACACGTAACAGCCAAGTCCTTGGTGATGGCCCGACATTCCCCAGCACCTTCATCCAGATAAGCCCATGGCAAGTCCCTGCTGACCTCTCAGCAAGTTGCCACACTCAGCCTTGCCCCATGATTTGTGCTGTCCCCAGGACAGCTCCATGCAGCCATGCTTTTTTTTTTTTTTTCCTTATTTCTTTGGGTTTATTTTGTTTTTTGGTTTTTTTACTTAACTCCTAGCTGAGCAGACACCAGGACAATAGTGGAAGAATTGCCATATTTCTCCCCATTTAGAAATAGAGTTTATTTCTGAAAAGGGGGAAGGGGAGGAAAAAGAAGCCATACAAGGTGTTTGGCACTGCAGTAAATATCTCGCCAAACTGACCCTTCATCTGCTTTTAGCTTCAGTGGGTCTGGGCAGTTTGCAAAGTTAACTTTTGTCAAGGCTTTCCACAACAGCCTCTCAGGGCCTGAACATGGCACCGCATCCTTGGTGTGCACACTCTCCTTGGCCCACTCTGGCATCCCTGGGAAGGTGCACACAGAGTGGGGAACTGCTGGTCCCTTTTTTTATAAATTGATTTCTTGAGAATTGTTTTCTCATCTGTGAAAGCCACCTCTGTCATGGCAAAGGAGCTGTGATTCTGTTGGCAGTAAAGGAAAAAACCAAACAACAAAACAAACAGACATGATTTCTCTCCTTTGACCTGGATTATGTGTAGGACATAATGATGGCATTCCTGCTAAGACTGTGTTGGCAGAGTCATCCTCATTCTGACTGGGAAGAGATTAATAGTGGTAATCAAGAAATTACATCAAGTTTAGAGAACAGAAAAATCAACACAGAACAAAAATTACTATTCCAGCCATCCATCTCCAGAGGTAATAATCTAGAGTCAAGGAATAGAAGTGTTTTGATATAATCTACTGAATCCTGAATACTTAAAGTGCACAAGTATTTTGACATCTGTTCAGAAGCCTGCGAAATAATGAAGTAGAAATACGAACTAAGGGGTGGCTGGGGAGCTGGTGGAGATTGGAAAAGCAGTTCCAAAACATTTAAACAAAAAAGTTTTGGGAAAAGTCATGGTGAGGAAGCCCAGTAGTGACATCACCCTCCTACCCACACCTTCACTAGCAGAGGGTTGCAGGGACCTGGTGACACCGTTCTGAGTCAGAGGGAACGTGGGCATTGTGGCTTTTGCCCACCCTACACCCCCCACTGGGTGGGTCTTGCAGGCTGAAGAAGTTTCAGGCTGCAGGTTTGCTGGGAAAGGGCTCAGGCCAGCTTTTGTGTCGAGGCAATTCCTGGAGAGCACTAGGCATTATCAGAGAAGAAGGAAGAGATGGGGGAAAGAACACAATAGACTTTCAGCTATTTTATGTTAACTGAAACCATTTAGTGAGCCCATTACACAAATATATCTCATGTAATACATGTATAACCACTGCATTCTGTCATCACTGCAACTACTCACCAAACTCGCCCTTCCTTATTTTTACAGCACCACCTGTGCAGTGCAAACACTATCAACCAAGAGAGGGGGGAGCACTTTCAACATGCCTAGCGAAGCTTGCACTCATAAAAATAGATGGGCGAGGTGGAAACCTATAGTTATACATGAATGGGGGCTCCCTAACGTGCCTGCAAATAAAATAACTTTGTATAAATAGCCATGGGAGATGACTAGGCTAATAAAAAAAATCAGGAAAGAAAAAGGGGACAAATTATTTTTCCCAGGTGTTCAGTCTGGTAGAGCTTGGAACAACTTCTGTAAACAAAGAGGAGGTGATGGGCACATTTCCTGCGTTCCTGTGTGTCCCAGTTACTCCTGCACCAGTTGCATTTTCCAGTTGATATCCAAGTGTATGTATATAGTTTGTCTTTGTATAGGAGTGAGTGTGGTGGCCGTCAATCGTGATCTTCCAGTATTGTAATTTAACAGATTATGGCTGTATGAAAATGATGTAAATAACTAGAAAAAATTAAACTGGATCTCTATGTCCTAGGTTTTGTACATACTGAAACTGCATGGTATTTAAATTATTGTTTGTCTCTGATGTATGCAGTTTCTTAAAAAAATTAATTTAAAAAAAGCTTTCTGGTGCCTGTGTATTTTATCACCCTCTGTCCCAGTGACTGACAGGGTAACACACGGAGGCAGTCAAGGATACCAGCCAGGCTCACCCACACCTCCCTGGGAGCAAAGTAGGAAAGGGAGACTTCCCAGAGCAGATGGGTGGGACAGATCAGATGAGCCCCAAGTGCCGTGGCTGGGCTGGTGCAGCTCAGCAAGGAAGGACAGGTGGTACCTCAGCTGCTGAAGGGGTACCTGGCACCATCCTGGCAAAGATCAAATCCAGTAGTGCACTGGATGCACACAGGCATCCAAAAACCCCACAACCAAACCCCATCTGTCACCACAATGCTGCTGGTGCAGGCTGTGCTCTGCCAGGGCCAGCTGCCAGAGTCGATGTGCAGCCACCAAGCAGCACCAGCAAGTGCTGCTGCTGTTCAGCAGAGGGGCCATTCCTGCACATCCATATCATGTATTACTATTTTTTAATTACCCTTCTTCCTCATCTTGCTTCAGTGGGTGAAAAGTTGGAGCCTCTGTGTAGTGAAAAGAAAAGCCTTCACAAGAGTAAGTACATACCTTCAAACAGACTCACTGGCCTCCTGCAAGGGTGACAGCTCTGCCGAGGCTCTTCAGTGTTTGGAACCCATGGTGCAAACCTTCTGACCCTGAGGAGATGAGTGACACTCAGCATCATCCCTGTGCTGGCAGCTGGGAGCAGCTTCCCTCCCCTGACACACAGAGGCTTCCAGTTACACAAAAATTAAAGATCCATCTACTTTAACTGACCAAATTCTGTTCCTTTCCCCTGCTGACAGGGAAACACAACATGATCAAAACACTGGTATTGGGCTTTTTTTTGGTTTGCTTCCATCTGGGTGACTTTTCACCTACCTCACAATCCTTGTTTGTGTGTGTTAGTAGGTATTTCCATTCTGACAGCCAATGAGATTGTGGCTATCCTGTGAGATGTGGATAACTAAAGTAAACAAAATTGTAGGTAGTAACTAAAGATCCCCTTCCCCCACATCAAGCTATGGCTTCCATAGCCACAGTATATAGTGGTTTGGTTACATAAGGTAATTTCTGTGCTTTAACATTGGTGAGAACCGATGGACAGGGAATCCAGTCCAATCTCTTGCACTGAGACCTCTACAAAAGGGATGGATTATGTTTTAATGGAAGCATTTCATAAAGCCAGTCTGAGGGATGGGATGTGTATGTCTTCAGTGAAGCCCATGTAATTACTGGCAATCAAATTGTAATCCAATGCCATCTGTAGGCAGGAAACGGAGGAGGCTGGAAAAAAAATCAATTCTCCATTTAGCAGACACCTGCACAAACACATTTTGCTGCTTGGCAGTGTCTGGGCTAAGAGCTCAGTGCCCTTAGCACAGGTGTAGGGCTGGATTGCTTTGCCATCATCTTCCTCACCTCCATTTCTCCCCTTCACTCCTCAGATCAAGGTTCCCAGACAACCAAACCCAAAAACAACAGTGTGGCCATGCCCTGGTCACACAGTTCAGTTGGTCTGTGTGGGACAAAGCAGCTGCCCTGCTCCTGAGCAGCAGGGGCTCCTGGTGCAGCTGTCAGGGCAAGGTGCAGGCAGTGCAACAGCACCCTCAGGCCACACGGGCCAGCAGTGCCTTCAAATGGTACAAAGCTGCTCACAGGATTCTTCCCTGAGTGGCAGAATGAAAGCAAGCTTGGCTTTTAGGCAAACTTGTGCCATGGGAGCTGTGGTGTTCAGGACATCTTCGGCTGAAGCTGTCCCATGTGGAGATGACAGCTGATCTCCTGTCCACAGAACTCTGCTCTGTATCACTGTTACTTTACGAGCCTTTGAATTACTGTATTTCATCTACATTTTTCTCCATGCTCTCAAACTTTTCTTTCCATGCAGTCAGGCCCCTTAATAAAATCCAAACCACTCATCACTTTTCAAGCATCATTCTTTGACATCTGCCATTACTTTGCTTATCTGGAGTTTCCATCACATTTGGACATCAGCTGGAAAAGAACTGGTGCGTGCAGCACGGGACAGCACAGACATGTGGCACCGCTCTAAACCTCTCTGGAGAAAGTATGGCTTGAGGGGAGAACTGGATCAAATAAAGCTTATTTTTCTTGTTTTCAAAGCCCATGAAGATATTTGGCAGAATGAAGCCTGAGGGGTAGAGCTTTCACTGTCCAAAGCAAATGCTTCAGTGCTGTCTCTGGGGGAAAAAAGCATAAAGGAAAAACAAAAACAAAACCCCAACAATTGTTTGGTTCTAAATGAACAAGCAACAATGCAGCAAGCAGTTACATACTCAGCCAGTCAAGGAGAAATTACATAAATAAAGTAAAAATACCTCACTTTCAAGCTGCTCAGGAAAAATGAACATTGGGTAACTTCTTATGTTCCTGCTGGATGACAAAGAGGTTAACAGAAAACAAATAGCAAAGATAACCCCTTCCTCACCTTGCTTAGCCAGAGATTTCAGTGGGAGGCTCAACTATGTGCAACATCAAGACATTCTGTGTTAGGAACTAATAGTCCATGGTAGATTAAATGACCAAACTTGGGCTTCCCATTAGAAGTGCCAAGTCAGACACCACAGCTACTGCACTGGTTTAGCTGAAGAGGTCCAAGAATGCTCACCAACCCCAGGCTGGTGACAGCGTCTGGAGGGACAGACCCAGGCTTCCCTAACAGTGGACTCTGCTCCAGGCTGGGACTTCAGAGGTACCTCGCCTCAACTCTCCCCTGAACGTTGCATGCTGGGGACAGTGGAAGCTCGCATTTTGCTGTTCTGCTCCCATGGGAAGCTAAAGCTTATATTCCACTGGGTGTATGAGCAACTGAGCAATCACCAAAAATTAACTGAGCCCAAGTGAGCCAGATTCATACTTCCAGTGTATTGGGAATTCAGGGCATCTTCTGCATAAACTGATTCCTTCATAAATCCACAGCTTACATTTGCGAATGGATCCATTATGAGACACACAAATGCCTCTCACCAGCAGAGAAGGAAGCACGGCATTAAACCACCCTGCATTCTCTTGAGAGCTCCCCTTACTTCAGCATAGCCCACAATAAATAATGACCTCTGCATTAAAGAAACACTCTTGATCCTTCCTGGTACATGGAACTGAAAAAGCTACACGCTAACTTCAGCTGCCCATTACAGTGAAGCAGCATTTGGGGATCAATCCTACATAAAATGGGATATTTCAGTAAAATTGCTGTTGTTTATGTGGAAACACAACGTTTTTTTACTGTGAGGATGACCAAGTACAGATTGCCCAAAGAGGTGTGGGACACATGGACATGCTTGGTCCTGGGCAACCAGCTCTAGGTGGCCCTGCTTGGGGAGGGGGGGTTCAGACCACATGAACTCCAGAGGTCCCTGCCAACTTCAGCCTTTCTATGGATCTGTAAAAGTTGAACTCTCTCTTCTGTACAGCTCCAGGCCTACCTACCGATAGAGAAAGGCTTCTTTAAATTAAAAAAAACCAAAAACTTCTGGAGCCTTCAGTTAAAAAAAAATAAATAAATTGGAGGAACACTTATAGCCAATCTGGGAAGCAGTAACACTGACTGGCATTCCTAATCCTGATTCAGTGCACCTCTCTCCACAGAATATGAGTTATTGATTCCCTTTCAGGACCGAAACAGCTTCGGTGTCATCGCTGCTTGTTTTCAAATGACCAAGTAACCTGTCGCAAAGGCCCCAGTAACGCACCCACACGCCCGGGGCTGTGTGCCTCGGCTGTGCAGCCAGGGGGAATCCTTCACACTGCAGTTCACACCCAGGCAATCCCACACTGCACCCCTGGCCCTTGTCTGAAACACTCGTGCACTGCACACTACAGAATGCAGGGCTGCTGTTAACAGAGCTTGTGTCTCTCCTGTGCCCCTGACCCAGCTCCCGTGCCTGCGCTCGGAAAACAAGCGCCCATCCAAAGTGAACTCCGTGGATCACACCACAGCGCAGGCACAACAGGGGATTCCAAAGCAGACACAAACACACTTCCTGAACTGCCTGAACTTGGGCATTCCAGCAACACCATCAGCAAGGTCTCACCATCCAGCAGAGATCATCTCCCCAGGATTTTAGGGGTAACCCCAGCCAAGTCCCAGGCTTCCCCATTTAATGTGCTGCAAGGTAAACCTGACCCAGTTTAAAACAGAAATTTCTGAAGCATTCAAGTCTGCACAACACCAAGCTAAACACTCTCTCAAGTGCAACGAGCATCCTTGGCACTCAGCACACTGAGCACCAATTTGAGTCAAATAACAGCTAAGCAACACATTCTTATGTACAATTCCCTGGTCTATGCAAGAGATAGAAATTGAGTTTTACACTTTTACAAGACAAAGACCAGTTCCCCAGTAAAACTCTATCTATAGCTTACTCTTACATATAGCACAAATTACATTTCTGCATTGAATTAATTCTGAAATCTAAACCAAACAAGAATCAAATTACAACAGCTTCGAGCCAAGCACTCAGCAGAGGCATTGGTTATTACGGGGCTGTAATTCTGAACTGTACTGGCTCATTCCCCTGATTTTCTCCATACCTGCATAAATCACTTCTCTAGAATATCTTCCATGAAGAACAAAGGAGATACAGACATAGAGAGCTGTATGACAGATTTTAAATATTTTAAATATTTTAAAACACGTCAGAAGGATGTCACCCCTGGTCATTGTGATGTCCCATACCTCAGATTTGGGAAGCTTCATTTATCTGAAAATTTACAGTGTTAAAAGAGTACAATTACATTTCTAGCAAAAGCATGCTTGTTTACCACCCAGCAGGCTGACATTCAGTAAATTCACCGTACAAACACCTCCAAGTAGTAACTAGTTATATCAAGTATAATATGGCATACTGAAACATTTTTAAATTACAAGTAAATCTATTTACCTTGCCTCAAGAGTTAGGCTTACTTCTGCAAAAGCAAGAGGGCACACTGTGCAATCAAAGTACTGTGGCTAGATGAACAAGAAACACCTCAGACACCATCACCTCACCACTAAGTATCTTCATTCCATCTGTATTTATTGAAAAATATTTACATATTGGTCACCATGGTTTAACAGCATCTTTACACAAAAGAGTTAATGAAGAACATTACACTAGGATGGGGGAAGGGTGGTAAAAAGTCTTTTGAAAAGTTTGTTGGGTTTTTTCCAAGCTGTCACAAGCTAAGAGAGCTCTCAGACTGAGTGCGCTGGAGTCCCGCAGTGCGTGCGCCACAGATCCACAGCTTTGCTGACAATGGCGTCGGTGTTGTCCTGAGGAATCTGCAAAAGAGGGGGGCAAGGGCACTGCTCAGAGCACTCCATTCAGACTGCTTCATTGAAAATAAAGATTTCAAACTGCCACTTCAGACTTTATCCCTTTATGAAAAAGAAAACAAAACTAGAACCCCATCTCCCTGTCCTCTCATCCCACCATCCCTCAGTCCTGTACACACTGTACGGCATCCAGGTTTTGGACAAAAAGCTTTTATTTCCAAAATGCTGAGAAAGCAGCCAGGCACCTCACACTCCACACATCCCTGACACCAGGCATGACTCACACTGCCTATCCATGACCACAAACTGTATGCCATGTAACTCACCTGGGGTACACTGGGACCCTAAGGCTCGTTATTATCCAGGGTCAGGTTCAGGATCCCATCCTCACATCAACAGAAAACACACCCAGAGTCTACAGATCTGCACTTAGGCAAGACACAAAAAAGAAGGTGCCAGAAACCAACCCTTCTAAGCAGCCTCCAGAAAAATTAACCTAACCTGGCCTGCACTTAATTTCACAGAAAAAACCTTTAGTATCACAAGGAATGTTAATTCCGTACGAACATAGATAATACATTCTCCAAGCCTAAAAATCACTTCAACCTATTGAAGCCTTAACGTCTGATAGAAAAAAGTTATTATTCTCATTGCTGAGCATTCTCCCTTCAGCTTGGTACTGCTACAGTGTTCTCAGTAATACAATAATATCTTTTGGTACATCTGCAGCAGGCAAGCAATTCAGGCTGAAACACTTATAAGCTATAAAAGGTAATGCAAAGCATAATTAGAGTACTTACATTTTCCAAAAACTGTGTGATCTTTTCTGCTGAATTCAGTGCCATTATCTTCATTTTAAAAGTTAATAATATCTCCACAGCAACAAACACAAGAATCTTGCAGGATCCACTTATAACTTTGTCCCAAACTCTGCAAGAAAGTGAAAAGTAATCACTAAACATTACTGCAGTGTTTATCTGCTTATTTCTCTGCTGGAACAGCCTTTGTACAACCATCTCTATCCAGATTATTTTTCTGAAGAACAGCAGTGTATTGAATTATTTGGGTCAGGATAAATAGAAGACATTTTATCAACTCCTCAATCTGTAGAGAGCAGAGGGATGGCAAGCAGTAATTGGTATTTACTGTAAAACACGTCAGCTGTTTAGAAATTGAACTGTTTAGAAGCTCAAGTACAAAAAGCAAATCTTGGCTTAATAGCCTAGAGACTGTAACAACTACTCTACTGGACTGCACAGCTACCAGAGTGTGTGGTAAAGATGAAAATTTGTCCTAGTGCAAAAAAAAAAAAAAAAAAAAACCCAAAAATTTCATTAGCATGCCTAATAAAGATACTCTTCAGTAAGTTAAACTGATAAAAAATTCAAAGGGTTGTAATACTGAACTACTACATCTCAAGCAGGTAAATGTTCCAGGTTATTGCTGTATGAGATACAAATATGACCTATCAGCAGGATACAGTCCATGATGTTTAAATTAGGAACAACAGTAACAAGGAACAATAATTAAGTCTTCCAATTCATCTCACTGAGCACAGACACTCTCAGAAATACCTAAGCACTCCTACCTCTCATGTGAAACCATACCTGGACTTCACAGTTTTAAGAAAATCTGAAGGACAGGTGTCCAAAGGTTCAGCAACAGAATTTTGATGAATATTAAAATGGATCATCACTACCAAAAGAGCCTGCAACAACTTGAAATCATTCTTCATTCAGCAGCTCTCGAGACTCAGGATAAAAGATTACACAAAACAGTGTGAAACCATCTGTCGGATGGCAGCTTTTATGAGATCACATTATTTTTAGTTCTTGAATTTTAAGAGCTGTGTCAGAAAGAGTTTCTGAGGATTACAGTGCTTGCTCCTTCTGGGCACTTGTTCAAAGTATTTCTCCTTCCAAATAAAAACATGGGGGAACAAAGATCACACACTAGCCTCCGTAATTTCTGAATATAGTAACACCAACTGAAAAACATCTTCTGCAGCCCATCTACAAATTTGGATCTATGGGTGTGCTTCCTCCAGGGACAACTCAGTTTTTGTATGACCTCTCTCAGAAGTATTTGCCCTTCAGCACAGAGTGCCAGGAGAGCACAACGCAGGCACGACACGAACTTTGACAGCTGAACTGAAGTGCAGGATCACACTTTTACACAAGGAATTCAGAGGGGAGAGCCCAGCCAAGAGCCATTACGATGATGAAGGGATGAGGAAATGAGAGAGAGCTTGGACTACTCAGCCTGCAGAAGAGAGGGATCTAGGGAATCTCATCAATGCAAACAAGTACTGGAAGGGAGAGCACAAAAAGGGTTGAGCCGGGCACCTTCCAATCATTCCCATTGAAGGGATCTGAGGAAACAAGAACAAACTCAAACACAGGACTAGATTTTAACTTATAACAAAGAAAGGAGAAAAACTAATGTGTAACATCCTCAGGACTATTCTGAAAGTAGAAGGAAACAAAAACCCACATGGACAGATAGGGAAAAAGAAAAGGCATAGCCAATTTCTTTCCCCTTTGCATTTTTGTTTTAATTACCTGTCTTGCTATGATTAAACAATTAGTATAAATCCCCACAGGGACAGGAACAATACACAATCCAAGATCAAAATTTTACTGTTTCATTTGTGGTTCAAGCATCCCAGGACAAATGACCACTGCAAATATTACTTTGCTGCTAAAGTCAGGTCTAGGAAGCTTTAAGCAAGGATATGAGAAAACTGAGAAAACAGTTCTGTTTCAAACTGCACAGGTCACCCCTGTTTACTTCTACAGCATTTTCCTTCACCAACACATGTGTTTAGAACACAAGAAAACTTCCCCATGTGTTTCATGTGCATCAGAACTGTAATTATGAGTGACAATTACAGAGAGTAGCGGATCTCAAAAACAGGAAATAATTTTTAAAGTTCATATTAAAGCTCATGTTAATTTGAAAACAAATTTACTAATCCTATTATAAAAAACCCAGTCTTTTTTCATTATTTTGTTTCCAATTCTTCTGACTTCAGTCTCCATAATTACACTGGGTTATATGCTATGCTCAGAAAACACTCTATTATTTTCGTGCATTATTTAGTCTGATTCCAGAACAAATGTTTTAACAATGGCAAAACAGATGCAGTATCTAAATCACAGTGCTCTAACAAATTTTGGAAGATGGTGCACAGAAAAGTGAGTGAGATGTCAGCACTAACCAGCTGTGTCTGCTGCAGTATTTTTCCCTTAACATTTCCAGCTATTGTTACTCTCAGTACAACTCCACCAGTGACAGTAATCACGAATGATTTTGCAGCACTGTGATCAACAGTCAGCATCTTGTCTGTACCAGCAGAGCCAGGGACAACAACATAAACTGTCAAAAGTGGAAAAAACCACAGCAGTTTCAAGGGAACACATTTTCTGATGATCCTATTCTAACACAGCAATCTTTATACATTGTGTACCTACTGATGGTAACAGGTGTCCTGCTTTCACTTTTTCAATAGCAACCATTTCAGGTCAAGTTTACTGCTAGATACTGCAACTTTTTACCTGTTCTTTGATACTCCTGAAGAGGGGGAAAGTATAAGAGAAACATCATGAAACTGTGCCTACAGCCCTACTCAGGAATGCAGAAAAAGAAATACATATTCTGAATAAAATTCACTATGCTTTGTGTGACTGTCACCCTCTGTTAAATACAACTGTTCAATTAACCACAGGAACACTCCTGCAGGTGTTTCTTGAACAGCGAAGCAGTATTGACAACCATAAGGAAAAATAAAAAGAAATAGGAAGCTATCAAGGCAAAGAGCATGCCAAGGATTATGCAAATGAAACCATTTACTTTCCACTGAGCTTCCTCTATAGACAAGACAGGACTCACTCTGTGTGCACCTGTGTGTGAAGGGATGCCGTTCTCCAGGCACTCCGGGCAGAGGTTCCTGCACCACTACAGTGCAGTAATACACAAGAGGCACCACAGCACTGCTGCTCTCTCTTTTTCTGATACATTACCACTAACCTCTCTGTTTTTCCCTATGCTGGAGGGAAACCAACCAACCTTATTTCCTGGTCTGGTCCTCCAGCCATCCAGGCAAGAGATATGTAAAAAAACCACGTGCTTTCTCCTCTTCCTGCACAGGCCTGTATTTAAGTTTCTCAGTAGTAGAGCCCACATGCACATTCTTATGCCCTCCTGCTCCACAGTAAAATTAAAGCATTTTCCACATTTCTGTTGTTTCTATTAACAAATTACTTACATTTTTACAACTAAATGTAATTTACGAAGGGCATGGAGATCACAGATGTAAAACTACAGAATTATATTATTACATGAGGTAGTGCCAGTTTGAAAGTCATAAGATTCCAGGAGAATACTTTGCCACTAGCAAGTCGCCAGAGACTAATAACCTAACACCACCCAGCCAAAGCCAAGCCTTCAGTGCAGAGCACAAACAACATTAGGCAGGGGCCTGATACGTGAGTGGCATCATGAGGCTATAAAAAATGCCTGGCTCATTCAGAATTACAACTGCAAAGCTGCACTGCTTCTGCTGGATCATCTGGGCTGACAGCACCAGGTTAAACCAGCAGGCAAAGTGCCATTCTGCCTGTAGAGCTGAAGCCACAAACAGGACCCCAAGGTGTAAAAGCAGGGATCTCCAGCTGAGGGCCCTCACAGCACCATTGCAAAAGCTTTGCACACATGGGCTTACCAAACAGATGAGCAGATATGCTGCTGCACAAATCAAACAATCAGGGCAATGATGAGTATGAAAACAAAACTGTAATCCAGTTCTCCCCCTGTCTCAGAGAGAAGCCTGTGCCTCTCAAACCTCTGCTACAGACTGGTTTATATTCCAGGAAGCACCCTGTCTATATTCCAGCTGGGATACAGAGTCTTTGAAATGGCCAGTCTGCTCCTTCCCTTTTACCAGTGTAACACCTTTTAAGAAGTTTGTTAAGCTCATCATGTAATATGCCAAGTGTATTAGACACTGCATAAGCTCAAAACAAAAGCTTCCACATGAAACCTGTCTGTATGTATTTTCCAAGCCCACTTAAATTAAACTGATGCATAAATTTTACCTATGGCGTAACTCCAAATGTGCTATAAATCAGTATTCATACTGAGTGGCAATGCCTGTCAAGTATTGGTATTGTGCAACTTCATCTCACCATTACCAGGTAAAATTTCTGCACAGCATGTACAAGTCTTGTACACCTTAGAGAAAAGCAAGCAAACAAACAAAACCATGAAATTTAGATTTATCTGCTTGGCAGAGAAGACTACAGTTCATAGAAAGCAAGCAGCCTCTCTAAGAAATGCAGTGCTAAATCATAAGTGAAAATAAATCATAAAAGCCTGTGTTCAGATAATCTCTTGCCTGACAAGAAAGTAAGTAAAATTCACAGGAGAACTGGAGACCTTCAAACCTCAGCAGTTTCAACACTGACATTTGGATGCATTTCAGATAAGCACTGGGGCTTCTAGATCCTAATCCAAACTGAATCTCCAAGCATTAATTAAGTTCATCTGTCACATACTACCCATGAAGTATGTTATTTCCTCAGCGAATAAGGCCATTATGATTACAACTGAATAATTCACAAACCCAAACTGCCAAGAAAAAATGCACTTTCATCGTGTTCCCACAAGAACTGTTGGGAAAAGGGATTGTTCTGCCATCAGAAGTACCAACACTGAAATTTGGTTTTACTCCAGAGTGATACAAAAGACCAGTATTTTGATCTTTTCCAGGGGGGGAAAAAATATTGAAAAATTCCAGGTAGTCAAAATATTCTAGTTCAGTAATGTAAAACATTATATGAGAATGTTAAAGATGGATATTGATCAGACAAAATATTCCATATAAATAAAATTGATTCAAAATGGTAGACATTTGAAACCAAATATTCCGGCCAGATGAAATATTAAATCAAAATTCTTCATATAGATTTTTCCTTTTATGCCATCATGATGACACAGCTCCATCAAATTTTCAATTTTCAACAGAAATTGAAAAAAAACCACCCTTCATCTCCCAAGAGCAAATCTGCTCTGATACAAATTCCCCTCACAGTTCTTGTCCACAGCCATAAGATCCAGTAGCAAAATTTAATCACATAAGTTCTAAACTGTAACAAACAATCCTATACTATGCATGCTTACATAATTTCTGCAGTCACAGAAGTAGTAAAAGTTTTCAACCACCACATCACACACAGTCACTAAGCAGACAAGACTATTTTGAAGCCTTATTGGTGCTTGATGAGAAGAACTTGCCATTTAACAATTACTGTGCTGCACCTAAAGGTCTCAATCCTTCACAAAAAGTTTTTTTCTCTCAAACATAATCCTTGGCAACAATAAAACCTACAGAACCTCAAAGACCATGGTCCAACAAGAGCAGAGAGCACGATTTCTAATCTTACAGCTTGTTCCCTAAAGTCTTCTTATTCTTACAAGGGTAAATAAAACATTTTTAAAAACAACCATTTTCCACTTTCCTCCATGGAACATGGAGCTCCAGATAAACAAACACTGCATCCACTGCATTCAGATTATGACCAACTTTACCACCCTAAAATCATTTTCTACAAAGCACTGTTTCCATTCTATATTCCTATTCTAGCCATTGAAGTCCTGTGATTCTCTCGAAGTAAAACTTCCCTTGAACATCATTACTTCTCAAAGTTTTCAGACAGCTGAAAATGACACCATTGCTTTCTCTGTGCCACATCCTGTTCAGCTATCAGCAACTCTTATTAATGCAGAAAGATGTTTCTATATATTCAGCTTGAATTTCCTGCTTTCCAAGAGCTCTCAGGCAGTAGAATTAGAGAAATCATACAAGTTTCATCTCAAAAGCCCTTCAGTGAAGTGTCATGCACAAGAATTTTTCCCTTTTAAAAGCTCGACAACCTATTTCTAACTGTAGAATCCTGATATAATAAACTATTTCATTAACTTTGTAATATTCAACTTGCCACAGTACTTTTTAAAATAAATGTTCTGTCATGGTTTAACCCCAGCCAGCAACTGAGCAGCAGACAGCCACTCATTTACTACCTCCACCAGTGGGATGGGAGAAAAACTGGAAGGGTAGAAGTAAGAAACAAATTTGTGGATAGAGAAAAAATGCTTAATAATTAAAAAGAAGTAATAATTTCCAAAACATTGTAAGGAAGAGAAGAAAAACATAGCAAAGAGAGGAAAATAAAACCTGAGACAAGTGATGCAACTGAGAACAGTTGCCCACCACTCCAACTGAGGGCCAGCAAGTCCCCAAGCAAATGCTCCCACCTGCCAACCTCCTCCTCAGCTTAATTGTCAAGCATGACTCCACATGGAATGGGATGGGATGGGATATCCCTTGGGTCAGCCGTGTTCTTGTGCATCCCAAGCCTCCCTGCTGGTGAGGAGCAGAAGGATGCTGAGTAAGTGCTGCTTTGCAGGAACTGAAACATCCCTGTGCTCCAAAACACAGCCCGACACCAGCTACTCTGAAGAAATCTAACTCTATCCCAGCCAAAACCCATACACATTCCCAAAATCTTTTTCATCTAACACCAATATAATCACTCCCTAAGCATAGATTTTTGTCAAAAAACCCAAAAACTGACCACCATTCAGCTATACAACACCAACAGAGGGTTTGGAGTTCTACATCCTAGGAAGCACTCAGTGTCCAACAGAATCAGCTGGTAATAGCTAGCTCCGTTCTTTTTATTTTCAGTGGGTGAAATGATTGATTACCTTGCATCAGTAGCAAGAGGAATTAAGTCCAATATAATCATTTCCAAGTTAGCAATAAAGTTAACACCATAATCTTACAGATGAAGTATGGAAAGCTCTTTGCCTGCTAGTGATGACAGAAAGCTGGAATTGTTATGCAGTTACAAACAGAAAGAAAAGAAAAAGAGCTTGCCTCTGTAAACTGGACTCAGGTAAACATCCTGCAAAACACTTTTTAAACCAGAGATCGTAGGGGAGTTTGCTCATTGCAGCACATGCCTTCAGATGCATCAGTAGTCTGTTATCTTCAATGTTCAAATACTGCTCCAGAATTTTTGGCTGAGAAAGAATTAGAAAATTTTGGGTAACTTGCATCAGAATACCTTCATAGTTAATTCACACTGTAAAACAAGCACTGTCTTAAAATTCAACTGGTGCAAAGTAATATACTAAAATAATGTACCTTCATTGTTTCAGTTGTTCCAAAACACAGGTGTGTCTGACTTTTGCAATTAACTAATTATGTACTTAACCACAGAAACCACCTCAGCTTCCTTAAATTGCTGACTGCTAGAGCACATCTTCTAAGATTTGCAGTATTCCCTAGTGCAAGGAGGTGTTTCAGAGCTCAAGGCAATGCAGAGATTAAATGTGCACTAATTACTGCTACCTTCACAAGTAAAATTGAGTTTCATTCCCCCCTCAAACCTAATCGCCTTAGCACACATCAAAAAAAATCAACACAGAATGCAGCAGAATCCAAAAAAATCAATTCTGACAGCAAATCCCTGGGCAACCCACTAAAAGCTGGACATTGATTTATTGTTTAAAAACCCTGAGTATTTAAGGCATAAATATGTGGATAATTTTCTCATCATCTTTAAATTTTAATGTAACACAATATGCATTTTCATAAATTCTTGACTACCTTTATGCTTTGTCATAGTTAGGCAAACTGCTAAGGACTCCAGCTGTCAAAGGCAGAAAATATTTCCTTTGCCCATATTCTCACCTACTGAGTCTTGGTACATTGATTGTATTAGCAAAAAAAAAAAAATAATTAGGGAGGGAGACACTTGGCCCTCTTTACATCGTACAAACACAGTTTAAAAATATTCTTTTCTCCTTTCATCTGTTATAGTTGAATGCACCACCCACAGAAACAGGAGGTATGGTTATAAATTAGTTCTTAGTTCCAAATAACTAACAAGGGCAGGCATAATTTTCCACAGCAAATTTCTATTCAGCAATTGCTGGTGCATATGTACTCGATAGTTTTACCTCAGAGGATATTGTTAACTAAAAGCTCCTTATCTGTTAAGGCTATTTGATGAATTACAAGAACTTTCATAATTTTGATAAGTACACATTACAGTCAAACTTAAATCTTATAAATCAGTAAGACAGAAAATCAAAATGAATATTCCATGACAGTGTTTAAATCATCAGTGCTAAAAGAAAATTACTCCACTTTTTATTAAAACTTGATTTGCAGCATACTGTTTTTCTGAAGACAGAGTACTCTGCTCCATTTATAAAGCAAAAGTGTGCTTTGTCTATCATCCAATGAGCAGCACATGAATGCCAGAGTTGCAGCCTACAAAGTAGAAGACATATATCAAGACATCCTTCACTTTTGACATTTTTAATTGTTAAAAAAAAAATTCTTAAGTGACCAATTTGTGAGACATCTAATTCAACTAGATACAATGTAACCTTCAGACCAAAAAACTAATTTAAAATTACCATGTAGCAAACAAAAACATATTCTAATGTTACATTAGACATGGCAGCACAATCACAATGCAAAAAGCACTCCTCCCCTACTCTCAAAACAGCTGGTGGAACAGAATCCAATGGTGTCACTTCTGACGCTCCAGTTGTCTCCCTGTATTAATGCTTTCCATGACTGCTTCTCCCTGCAAAAAAACAAAAATTCTTTTTTCCTTACCAGTTGTTGTAATGAATCTTTGTGCTTGCTGTTCAGCTGATTCACAAAGCAACTGACGAGCCAATAGCATTCTATTGGATCCTCTACCATCTCCTCCATTGCTTTAGCAATAGCAAGAAACACTTCATCCTCAGGCTCCTGAAAAACAAAGCAAATAAAAGTGAACAACACAGAATTATTGGACTATTCTGATTTATTCTCATATTCATTTTCCCTGCTATTTGGGGGGAAAAAAAGGAATCAAGGTACACAAAGAGCTGTTCTGACATTCCTAAAGAAGACATTGGGCAGCAGCTGCACAATGATGACAGATATCTATTAAAACAGAGCAAGTAAAACTTGTCTTGCTTTTAAAACCAAAACATGCTTTAGTGTATAGAGAGTCTTAAATACTACTGGGATATGTCTCTGCCACACAGACTGCTGCCGTACACACATATCCCACTTGAACTCTCTGCATTCAGATGCACAGAACACTCAGCAGACTTCCGTTTGTTACTCAAACATTTCAAAATATCTAGATCAATCTGACATCTCTTTATCTCCCTCTGCCTCTACAATAAAACACCTGTATTACTATCAAGAGTAACCTCTCATAAATTTAAGGGGACAGTGACTGCACTGAAAAGAGAACGAAAGCTTTCTGCAAAAAGAAACCTGAGTTACAGGACTAATGACCGGGGCTCTGCTGAACACCAACGCAAACCTCACTGCAGCCCTGAGAGCAGCTCTGGGATGCACCGACAGAACACTTGCTCACAAGGCAATGCTGCTCTAGAAGGGAGGAATTTTCAGCCCACTGCATCACATGCCAAGATCAAGGAAATTTCTCTACCAGAAATCTGCAGGGTAGGATGGCCACATTCCTAGGAAACAGTAAGGGTAGGAAAACATTCCCTCCTCTGACAAAAGAACACTGCAGGTAATCCTCCAGTTCTAAATATTACTAAATTCTCCACATTAACTTGAACCTTCTTTTTATTTTGAGCTTTTCTTTAAGTACTTATGTCAAAATTTGTGACTACAGATAAGAATTACAAATTAAGCTGGGCTAGAGTGAACACGGATAAATTAACTACAGGACAAAATCCACCTTTTATCATCTCCTATTTCATGGAGAAAAGAAAGAAACACACATTGTTTTCATTATCATACTACTAATTTACCATCACAACACAGCCTGGTTTAACCATATGGGTGTACACTGTGAACAGCAGAGTATGTGGATTACCTGATAGAAGCCCAGGTCAGTTCAGACTAAGAAAAAAAGGAGGACAGTACACTAAAGTCTAGATTTAAAAAAAAAAATTTAAATATTTGATGGAACTTGCATTAAATCACTGCTTGTACAGGCTCTGAATTACCTATGTACCAGGATATGTAAGAACCTATGAGCTCCAATGATACGACGTCATTTTCATTTCAGTGCTATAAAAAACTAAAGTGCCCTGGCGTGCAAAAGGCTTGAAACCTAGCAGGCAAAATGCACAAAGGAGATTTTAAGGCATAAAATCTTACATAAATACTTAGGGGAAGGAAAGCAGAAAAGCACTTTGACTAAAATTCCTTTTTTTATACTAGTACTTTTCTGTTTTCCATTCACCTTACTTGGTCTATCTACAAGCATTTGTGGGGTGACTTGCAGTTCAGTTTCTCACCAGTTTGTAGTTTCAATTTCAAGAAAGTACTGTATTTAAAAGACTGTTAAAACTGCCACTGACCAATGGAAAAGCTATGTTTCGAGGCAATTTTCCTGATTCCAGTTGATGTATGCGCAGAAAAACATCAACCTGTGGGGTAGAATCATTAATAAACCGAATCACACGGAGAGCATGGTGAACATCCCAGTACTGCTCCTTCCGGTACTTCATCACCAAAGCGTGAGATTCATGGTGAGGAGGAATAATTCCTTAAAAAAAAAAAAAAAATTAGAGGAAAAATATAAGCAATTGTAAGGAGTCCTACTTTTTATACCTATCTAGTTTTCAGTACAGTACCGGCTGAATATTTGTGCGCAGCTTCCATTTATTTGGAAAACAAAGTCAGTGTAGAATTTTTATATACATTAGCAGTTCATTTTCTCAAATTCTATACTTTGTCTGAGATGATAGAGCAAATATATATATGCAATTAACTAATATATATATACATGCAATTAACTAATGCAAAGATACTGTTCACTGCAGTATTCATTACTTTACTGCCAGAAAAGTCTTTACTCACTGTATCACAAATTAATTCTCCCTAAAAAGACATTCAAAAACCAAAATCAATCAGCTGAATCAATTAAAGATTAAAACTTAAGAATGACACATAGTCACTTGCAAAGTAACATTTGTTATTTTCTTAGCACAACACAAATATCTTTTCTAGTTTCCTGGGAGGAAAAAAAAATTCAAAAGTACCTAAGTAGAAAGGCAAAGAAAATTATACTGCATCTCCAGAAGAGATACTTACCATTTCACTCAATCCTTCCCCTTACTCCAGACTCAATCTTGCCGTGCACTGATGCTCATAACAAAACTGTCATAGACTTCAACAGAAATACAAACTTATATACACCTAGGCAAAAAAATGCAATTTCCCTATCACTAGTGGAGCAGAATTTTTCCCAGTGTAGAAACCCATGAGAACAAAGTATTCTTCAAAAGACAGTTCTGAAACAAGCTACCCGCTCCTTTTACCTCTCATTTAAAGAAAAAAAATATTCCTGCCAAGTTTTAAACCATGAAATGGCTGAGTTGAGGAACAAGCACATCAGACAGAAAATTATCTTTTCTTTTCCAGCTGCAAACCTGTCTGCATTTCAAAAGCTGGAAGAAAGCAAGACATTTTTCACGATATGCCACAAGAGAGTCAACATCATAACTGTGTGTCCTTACTGCCAACTGCTCTCCTCAAACACAGAGGACAACCTTAGGCAGGCTGAATGAAGCTGAATCAACAGAGGGGTGCCTGGAAACCATCATGAGTCATCCTTGAACAGGAAGGGAATGGAGGCATTGCTGACACACCACCGTCACCTGGGACACCAGCAAGCCTTGGTACATGTCTGAGAGAGTTTTGTTGACAGGACAATTTCCTTTTCTTAAATTATTAACATTTAGAGATCATGTAACACCTTCCACCAGAAACAGACTGGGCTGTGGTTCCAACCACTTAGGGAGAGATATTTTGCACGGTCCTTCTCAATACCAGCTTTTCTAACAACTGTTAACACCGAAATGCAGCATAAGGAAAGTCCCTGAGCCTCTGTTCACCCAAGGCATGTAACAGATGACAGTACCAATACTTGAAATCACAAAATATTGTGAGTTTGAAGGGACCCACAAGGACCACTGAGTGCTCCTCCTGGCCCTGCACAAGACCACTCCAAAAAATCACACCATGTGCCTGAGAGCAGAGTTCACTTCTTGAACTCTGTCAGGATTTTTACTGTGACCAATCCCCTGGGGAGCCTGTTCCAGTGCCCAGCCACCCTCTGGGTGGAGAATCTTGTTCTGATATCCAACCTAAACCTCCCCTGAAACAACTTCATGCTGTGAAATGAATCACTCTGGGTTTAAAATATAAAATACTTTTAAGGACCAGTATAATTTTCCATGCAGTTGACTCAGAAGTTGTTTTGTGTTATCGTATGATTCACAGATCCTTTGTCTGGAACAGCCCAAGACCTGGCTCTGCAGTGAGCTACAATTTTGCAAACAGATATATTTTGCTATTATAATGTTGGCTGAAGGATTCTGTACTGAGTTGCTTGTCCAAAACTCCTATGCTACATTTCCCACCACTAATATTTTAAAGGAACCTGACTACTTCACTAGTGCCTAGGGTACAATAATCTTTTTAATGGCAGAGTCTTTTATCAAGTAGGACTACTCTGTAAGTTCAATGCCAAGAACTTCAAGTTTTGTAATTACATCTTGCCCCTTCTGTGAACTATTCATTTACTACCTTTGCCAAAAAAAGGCTTACAAATCCATATAATCAGGAATATGAAGCCACAAGTTTCAAAATGTAAAAAATTGGAGGGGGAAAAATAAATTTAAAAAATTAAGGTTTTTTTTTAAACCCCTCCTGTCTCCAAGTGGCCATTATCTTGGATCTAGTCAATGCACTTGACCAATTAGTGCAAAGTCACCAGTACTTTTTAATTAGTCATATGAGTAGCGCACTTCTAGGAAAATACAATCTATTTATGGTTTTTACAGTTTCTGGGGATACCACTAACTTGTCTTCAGCCTGGTATCTTCTTCAATGGCAAATAAAATTCAAAACCAGAAGCAAAACCATAAGAAACCAATATTCTGCAGAACATGAAGTTTCTCTTTAGAATAAACATGCATTCAATGCTTTACCCAGTTTAAAATTAATCACAACTTTACTTCAACTTAATTGTCTGTTATTTCAGGAGCACAACTGAGTATCTTACCAGATATTCGTAACTTCTTATGATCCACATTTCAAACCCATTTCATAAATCTACTTGGATAGTGTTACAAAGTTAAATAGAGAAACACACTCTCTTAGGCACATCTCAGCAAAGTTCTTAAAAACTTGTTTTATAATTGCCATTGTGCCTCTGAGGTGGATACAAAAGTAGGCTAAATATGTATCAGTAGGCAAGGTAGCACAGAACAATCCATGTCATTACTCCGTTAAAGACCAAAGGAAAAAACCAAACCAAAGAGAAAAAATTGCACCTTCCTACATTCTATATTCCAGGTTACACTTCATACCTAGAAGCACTTTCCACACCAGTATACGGTACATGGATGGAAGAGGAAACCTTTGACTAAATGTGCAAAGCTTCTCAATATCTGTAAAGAAATGAAGAGAAAAAAAAAAAACAGGACAAATTTAAATATGGTTATAAATAGGTCTGCATCTCTGACCTAGCTAAGTATGACAAACTTTAGTTGCAGATTCAAATTCCCTATTTCATCACATATTATCAACAAATGTCTTCACTGCTTTCACATTGGCCTTACCCACAGTATAACCTACTCCAGGTTTCATCAGAAGGAAACTGGACCATTTCTACAGGCATTTTGTAAAGCATGTCACTGTCAAAACAGTTAAGGTCTTATTTAAAGGGACAACATTTTTCTTTCTGTTTTGTCAGAGATGTGCCATTCCTCGGGGACCAACAGCAATAACATCTTCCTTTCAAGTTAGATGGAATTGACAGCATGAGACCATGCATTCTCAGATTGAAACTGCTTTCCCTTAAAGTCGTTCAGTTTCTTGAGCACAGAAATGAGAGAAGGAAAAAAGAAGAAACAAGCAAGCTGACAAATCTTTACCAGTTTTGAAAATCAGATTTCCAGATATTTGAAAATCAAAGGTCTGCTAGTATTAACTGAGGGAGTATTGGTAAAAGACGCAAAACAAGTAAGCATTAATCACAGCAGGTAAACATTTTCTATTACTCCCTTCCAGCCCCTAATCACCAAGAAACAGAGCAAATAGTGAAATCAACTTGCCCAGACGGTCATCCTTTAACAGAATTTCCAGCGACTTCTTTTCCTCAACTCCACGGAACCCCACTTTCTCATAATACACTGAGCGGAAGTTTCTCTGAGAGTCATCAGCCATGACTGATTGTTTCTGGAGAAACAATGAATTCCTCTGAAGACTTACAAAAGAATACTTTCCTATTGCTTTAAGGTCACGTAATTTTGCACACTGATATAGGTTTACTGCCTACGTCTCTACAGTATTAATAAAACCTACAGAGTATTAAAATGAAGAGAAATTTTTTTTGTCACATATTACGTAAACAATTATAAACCTAATTTATTCTAAACAAGGTCTAAAGATACCAACTTTACAAGCAAAATTCAGGGATTAAAAAAAAATTATTCACACAGTAAATTATGCTAATTTTCAAAAAGTTTTTTTTTTTTAATTGCTGGAGAAACATGTAAGTATTTTACACCATACCCTGTACTTCAAAACCAGTATAAAAAATACAGTTACAAGTCTGACAAAAATTTGACTACAAAAACCCCTACTCACATAGAACTATTGCCCCAGGTAAGCAATTAGGTTTCTTACTCACCAGCCAAGGTAATCAGAAGCAAGGATAAGCCAGTGTTGGCCTCAGTGGCACAGGGGGGACAGGGTAAGGCTGGGTGTAGGTTTCTTCCTAAGTTGCAGACACCAATTAAATGTTCATGTTTTTACCAGCTGCTGTAACAGCCACAGCCTTAAGCTTGTTATTCCAGCGCTAAAACCAAACAAATGTCTCATCCCTGAAGCAGGAACAAAGGTAAATTCCAGTGAGTGCTCTGTGTATCATAACAACTGTAAATGACATTTCAATTCAGTTCAACCCTCTGACTATCAATTCTCTCTCCTCTGCGGGCTTGCAAACATGAGAAAGTTCTATTTCCTAACTCAGAGAACTAAGAACAATCTGAATTTTTATGTCCAGTGACAGAAGCAAAACTTGGAGGAAAATAATTTATTTTGACTACAGAGTGGCGAATGATGCACTGAGAAGCTTTTATAGTTAAATGCTTCTTTTCCTTGCAGAACCAAAGTAGACATCAGGAGCAAAGCACTTACAGATATAAAAAAAGGCCACCATTTTATACAGAGTGCACATATCTAAATTTGTATATCCAGTGGGCCTACTTGTATTTCAAATTGCGCCTGTTTTTAGCACTTTGTAGGATCAGGGCCAAGACTAGACAGCAAAATACAAACCAGCAAAGAACTGAATTGGTGCTTTCTGAGACAGGCCAAATATTATTTCAAAACCAGAGAAAAAAGAAATAAATACTACTTGCAACACATTCCAGTCCTGCGCTATCCTTATAAAAATGACTTTGATATTCGTGTATGCTGCATTTAGGGGTCCACTGATCAGAGTGCTCACTGTTTACATTGCAGTCATGTCTAAAAGCAGACTTACGATGTGATAGACACTCAACTACTTTTGAAAATTTTCAGATTTTCATCTACATTTTCAAATTTTTAAAAGCTGAATTTAGTGTAATTTAGAAATAAAATTAAAAATAAAAAAAGAAAACACTAGCTCATACCACTTGTGGAAACATGAAAGGAGAGACACAGAACAGGAACATTAAACATAATTTGAAAACAGCACGACCTATTAGTCAGGAATACTATTTTAATAGTTTTAAACTAGCACTATAACAGCAGTACATTTTATTTATTCAGTGGTAAAAGGAGGAGGATAATTCATTTCCTCCCTCACAATTTAGAATTTGTATTTTCATGTTAGACAAATGACCAATATTCCAATATTTACATCCATCTTCAATAAACTGGAAACTGGGGGGGAAACAAATCCTTAGCCAGCTCATTGGAAGTGTGCTGCATAGAAGTGTGCAACTAACTCGTCCTATCTTTAATTACAGCATTTTCGGCCCCAACAGCGGCTTTCCCGGTATCATTAAGTGTCGCTCCAGGTGAAGCAGCAGCGCCGCACAGGCCCGAGGTGCGGAGCCACCGCGCTCTGCCCCCGGCCGAGCCCCTTCCCTCGCAGGCCCTGCCGGAGGCTCCCCCCACCCGGCCGTACCTCGGGGCTCAATTCCCGGCCTCTGTCACAGTCCCAGAGGAAAAGAGGGGCACATTTGGGCACGGGCTCAGCGTTCCCCGGGAGTTCGGGCGGCGCCCAGCTCCCCCCGCCGCCCCCGGCACCCCGGGCAGGCGGGCGCGGCCCCAGAGCGGCGCATGCGCGGCCCCGCCCCGCCCCGTCCCGTCCCGCCCCGGCGGCGGGCGGAGCGCTGGGGGAGACGCGCTGGGATCGCTCGGGGATCGCTCGGGGATCGCGGGCTCTGCTGTGAGGGTCCCGCAGTCTCTCAGCCTCACCCGGTGATCGCGCACCTGACCTGTGCTCCCCGTCACCCCTCAGCTCAGTCCCGCTGCCCTCAGAGGACACCCGTCCCTCCGAGCCGGCTGCCGGCATGGCGCGGGCTGCCCTGAGGCTGCACTGCGTTGTTTGCTGTGACGGGTGTGCTCGGCGCTTTTGCCCCCATCGCGGTGACTCCTGGGGACGCATTACTTAGAGAGACCTCTGGGAAGCGTGGAAAGAAATGGAAGTGCATTTCGCAAAACCAAGATTTACTCAGGCGTATATGATCAAAGTCTTGGATGCTGAATATCCCACCCCTCGAAACAGATAAAGCATCTACATATCGCTGCTCAAAGCCTCAAAAATCAGTCTGTGTTGCCACAACTGTGGGACATCTAACTTAGCAGTGTGATTTTGACTCGGGGTTAGGGTTCTTTTGTAGTTGGTGATGTTTGTCTCTGGGGCCTGGCCAGCCCCTCTGTGCGATTTCAAGGAGCGGGCAGCGGGCAGGAGTGGGGTTTTCAGCTCATGGCCCCTTTCCACGAGCAGAAACTTGAACAAGGCCACCGAGTGCCTGAGTTAGCTGCAGCAAGATTTTGAAGTGCTAGAATCATGGAGTCAGTTAAGTTGGAAAAGACCTTTGAGATCGAGTCCAACCTTTGACCAAACACCACCTTGTCAGCTAGACTAGAGTGCCAAGTTCACCCTTTCCTTAGCCACTTCCAAGGACAGTGACTCCA
The DNA here is from genome assembly GCA_013400315.1 of Bombycilla garrulus. Lineage (NCBI taxonomy): Eukaryota > Metazoa > Chordata > Aves > Passeriformes > Bombycillidae > Bombycilla > Bombycilla garrulus. The sequence goes on along the minus strand of VXBU01032193.1, from coordinate 2,119,166 downwards.
CCGCCTCCCTGGGCAGCCCATTCTGATGTTGAGACACCCTTTCTGTGAAGAAATTCTTCCTAATGCCCAACCTGAAACTCGGGAGGGGAGGCTGGCCACCGCTTGGGTACAGCCTCCTTTCAGGTAGTTGTACAGAGCAATAAGGTCTGAGCCTCCTTTTTCTCCAGGCTAAACACCCCCAGTTCCTGCAGCTGCTCCTCACAGGACTTGGGCTCCAGGCCCTTCCCCAGCTCCATTGCTTTTCTCTGGACCTGCTCCAGCTGCTCAGCATCATTCTTGAATTAAGTGTCCCAGAATTGGGCACAGCACTCGAGCTGTGGCCTCCTCAGTGCCAGAGAGAGAAGACAAGGCAGCTGCTGAGGTTATGGAGCCTATTTTCAAATGCACAGAACATCCCATTATTATAATCTTGTCCCACATTTTTGAAGTAGCCGTGGAGAAAGCACACTCTTGCAGAATGGCCAAGGCTTTTACCAAACCCAGCTCATGCAGCTGGGAGTGTGTTTTTTGTTGGGTCGGTACAAGTCCTAACACATCTTGAAATATTTCCGCTCGGCAGCAGGTGGCAGGCTGGTTCCATTGCTGGTCACCTGGGGCTTCCTCCACTCAAACACATCTTCTATCGATAGATGGCGCTTGCCTCGGGATGAGAGCTGCTCGGTGGTGTTGGGAGCTAAGCAATATTACACGGTTCAGGAAACAAATTAAATATCGTGTAATTTTCAGTCATTCATTTCTGGCCTTGTCAAGATGTATTAGATAGCTATAGTGGTGCTCTGAAGAAGCCTGAAGCTAACCCGATTTATTTTAGCGCTAATTTATAGTACAGGAGATACAGAATGTTAACAGAATGGTATGCCACTGCTAAAAATGCCTAAACAAAATTAGGTTCTGAAGGATTTAGCTGCATAGAAATACAGCATAAAATCAACACCTGTCCTGAAAAACAATAAAATTAATGTTCTTCCCCAGTAAAGTTTCTAAACCCCATATATAGAAAGCTTCTTCTAAGCTTCTTCTTAATGATGCCTGTTTCTAACATAATAGGTTGTAGTGAGATCAGTTGTAAATATTACATAATTATTTAGGTCAGTGGGAAATGAATTAAAGACTTAAATTTGAGATTTTTCAGAACACAAAGGAAATTAAAAGCATAGGTTGAGCATGAAATGCTAATGACCACAACAATTATTATGTGGTGACACATCCACAGCAAACCAAAGATGACTAACCTGTTTTTTGAGTTGGACTTTCTTACTCTAACACCATTCTTATCTTTTAACTGCCCTTCTACATCCACCTGCACTTGCCAAGTGATTCTATATGCTGTAACTCAGTGTTGTAAAGCACACAAGTCACTCATGACTTTATTTCATTTCAAACATTTTATATTGTCATAAACAGAATAATAACTTTATTTTCCCTTGTCGAGGGGCATAAAGTATATTCACTCCTATTTACAGAATCTCTTTCTTGCCACTGAAAATGAAAGCAGAATTTAATCATTTATAGCTGCTAGTGTCAGTCAGCCAAGTGGAGAACTGTGCTTAATGAAAGTGATTAATACATCATTAATCAGTAATACATAACTAGGCATTTATCCAAACCACGATAACCTAAACATTTAATCCTTTTAAACTGCAATAACATCAGAAAAGGTAGCACACATAAAAGATAGAAGGGAAACAGGTTTGGAATTGGCTTGGGATTATCTGAGATAGCAGAGCCAAACTAATTAGTACCCTGCTAGCATACTGCATCTCTTGTGTTTGTCTGTGACTCTGAGTATCACTGTGCTTGCATTTTGTACTGATATCTTCATATTGCTCAAGTGAATTACTCACTGACATAAAAGGTCACATAAGAAGGAAGCCAAAGAGGCATTGTTAATGTATTTTATTGGAAAATATGAACTGCACTGTGCCTGTGTTTCTTCATGAAAATCACTGCTTTTGCTGTTAAAGCTGTACTAATTTTCTGTGAATGATGTGCTGCTCTTGGAAAATCAGTTCAGTCTGTCCTCTGTGACTGACCTATCAGTGGAATTACAGAAAGTGAAGTTCTCATGTGGGTTTCATTTGCTCTAAATTGATGGAAGATGTACTTTAAAAAATAAAAAATAATATACTCTCATCTGATAATATCTTCAGTGCATCAGATTCAGTGTGTACTTCCAGCCTGCTAATGCACCATCCCTTGTGCCTATCGTTATAGGAAATGATTGATGTTCAGGAAAGAAGTTACAAGTTAGGTCATTTCAGCTTTTCTAAGATATCATCTCACATTTTTTCAGAAGCATTAATATTTCCAGATGGAGAGTAGGGCTTCGTTAATGGAAAGGACAATTTACTTATACACTCACATAACCTTTTCATTATGAAGATCGGCAGACACGGAAAATCTTGGCCCCATTTCCTGGCCAAAACAGCATCACTCTGCTGTTTACATTCTACCTGAGAGAGGAATGCAAGTGTTGGCACTATTAATATCCACAACTTAATTCCATGTTGAAGTCAGATGGAAAAAATATAACACTCCAAGGTAAAAAAAAATGATAAAGCTGTTTGGCATCAAAGGGGAATTCAGCCTTTCATTTTAGCATGGAGGCACAACAGGCAGGTCTGTCTCCAAGCAGACCAAACACTGTCCCTGTAATCATGAGCACACATCCCCAAATGACAGCAAGGAAAAGGCTTACAGGGTTGAAAATAGCAAGAGGAGTAGCTGAACTTGGAAATCTGAGTTCAAATGTGTCCTACTTCTGTGTTTTCTCATCCTGCTAAAGAAAGAGTGTTCTTCAGAGGAGACATGGTTTTGTCTGCAAAGATATACAGGAACTACAAGACAATTATGAAGGAAATAACCAACTGCTGTTGCTTGCTCCAAATGTAAAGGGCTTTTTTTTAAGATTATGTTTGTGATTTATTTTTTTTTTAGGATGATGTCTTCTGGATTCTAGTCATAACTTTGATTTGTTTTGTAACCTCAGCTGTGCCTGCCCTAATTATTCTTCTACCAACCCGATTAGTAGCTGTGTTAAGATTGACATCTTTGCCTGAAAAAGGCTTGCAAGTTTTTAAATAGCACCAAACATGCTTTGTGCTGTCACTGAGTATGGCACATTTGGGGCACTACAGAGCAACTGATAAACAGTCCCAAATAATATTATCTTGGGTTTGTTACTCTTTAATTGAGAAAGGACAGTGAGGTGACAGTGAGACAAAGGTTGGTCAGTTTAAGGACAGTGGGAAAATTAAATAAGACATCTTGAGCAGCCTAATCAAGAGTTGTAGTATTTGGATGAGGTATAAGTTATTATGATCCCTATATATGGTTAGAGGTGAGGCAAAAATATGCAGGCATCTGCAAGAAAATGAGAAACCAAGTAGAAATTAGGAATGGGTTTCAGTCTTTGCAATATTTCTCCTTGTATGAAAGCCACAAATGCTCCCAGAAGCCAATTCGAGGTGACAAGCTGCATACGGTAATTGGATTCCTCTGTTTGCCTCCCTCAACCAAGTATCTCTGATTACGGGGTGGGGGCTGGATGTCCCGTCCCTGAAAACACGGATTGTCAGCTTGGATGGGGAGCTGAGTTACCTGGTCTAGTTGAAAGTGTCCCTGCTCTTTGCCGGAGAATTGGTTTAGATGAGCTTTACAGTCCCTTCCAAGCCAAACTATTTAATGGTTAAGCTTTGCACCCCATTTCTACTCTCCTCGGCCAAAACCTGTGCTGGGAACAGCACCCAAGTAGCTGCGGGCACGTTTGGCCACGGAGACGAACTCATAGCTCCACCCTGCTATGAACCCTCGGCTCAAAGGCAGGAGCCCAACCCAGCGGCTCCGCTGGCACCACTGATGTGAGGGTGGAAGTGTAGGATCCAACCGGAGCAACCCAGCAGGCACAGCACTTGTACCTCCAAAGAATAATTTGTCACTTAATCGTTTTCTTTCAGGGAGCCCGCCTGCCCAGGGGGAGGGGACATCTGCGCACAAGCAGGCTTTTGATCTCAGTGAAGCTCAGAGAGCTTTGCTAGCACATTCATAAAGGATTGAGCAGCAACTAATTAATGACTCGAAATTATATCAGTTATGGTTTGCAGGCTTGTTTTAATATATGGAGGCAAGCTGTATAGCTGGAATGGTGAGCGGGTGTTTATTTTGTGACAGGAGAAAGTAGTCTCCCCCTCTCTACTGACGGTGATTTTCTGTCAGCCTTCTTGGTCTGCATTCCTGTGATTTTTAGAGGTACTGTCAAAGTCCTGCTTTAATGCAAAGTTGTAAAAATCACAGGACAATTTACCCCAGCAATTTCTGAATTACGCCAGGATGATTGTCATCTGCCTCTACAAGCAATGATTTGCAGCCATTACCATTGAAAACTTGCTGTTAGGAACTGAAAGCAATGTTCCCTGAAGGATTTGAGGCCAGAAATGCTTGTCAAGCTGAGCATTGTGAGCTACAGGGTGCAGGCAGATACACTCCTCTAACATCCTTTCTCAAAACACACAACAGAAAGTGCAGCTTTGTGCTACCAGCTTGGTTATTCCAGTGATTTTCTGGTCAATACATGGATCTGGTGCTAATTTTATCAGCTTGGTTTTAAAATAAATTCATGGAGAGTGCAATCTCACCTTCCCCTCCACAGATGGAATTGCACAACATGTATTCACACAGCTGTGAAGCTGCTGGTGTAGGCTTTGGTGCTGCTAGCACTGCTCTAAACACACGAATTTGAACACAGACTGTGCAGCTAACCTCAGCTTATTTGGTATTCACGAACTGCAACAGCATATTAGGCATTAATTATATATGACTAATTATATTAATTAGAATGATTGAGAATTATATTAGGTTTGAGAACTATTTAAAGGGAACTAGAAAATAAAGCAGCAGGATGTGGATCTGGCTGTCATAGACTTGTTCTGCATGGCCTTGAGCAGCATGGGTTGCCATTCATCTCTAATTTTCAAAAGGCAAGGTGAAGATAATGGTATGTACCTTCTTCATGAAGCTGGTGAGGTCCTGTTTTAAACAGAAATATCAAGTGTAATTTCAAATCTTCCAGTACTAGTTTTAAAATAATATAATCATAGAATGGTTTGCATTGGAAGGGACCTTAAAGATCATCTCCAGGGTGCTCCATATCCCATCCAACCTGGCCTTGAGTAGTGACAGGGATGGGGCATCCACAACTTCTCTGGGCAACCTGTGCCAGTGTCTCGCCATCCTCACAGTAAGGAATATAAAAATCATTTTATAAAGCTAAATAGTTCTGACCACTTCACCCATAAAAGGAGGAAAACCCTGCCAAAATCTGCCTTAAGAACAGATTAGAAGCTACAAATTAAAAAAATAAAAAAAATTAAAAAAGAGAGAAGTTAGAGAGTGATCTCACCAACTTCACTTCTGCCTCCACCTTGCCAACTGCAAAATGGGAATAATCACAACAGCTCGTTTTGAGGGGATTTGTTAATGTTTATAAGACACTTCATATGTGTGAAGCAGTACAGACAAAGTTTGCTGAACATGGGGGCATAGCTGGGAGCTTTGTCAGTTCAGCAAGTGACTTAGTCCTTTCTTCATCACAGAGGCCCTGCTCCTACAGTAGGCCTAGACAGGAATTAATTCCAGGTATCAAGGTCTCTAAGCCAAAAGGGCAGGACAATTCCCAGAAAGTTGTTTATGCTGTCGTGGAGCTGCATGCAAAAGGCACAGAAAACTGAATGGAAAAAATAGTCCATTTTAACAAAACATTGTGCTGAAAGAGCTTGGCACAGTTTATACCTGCATTTCCTCACGCTGAGACACAGACAGACTCATTTCTTAACACACAAGTTTTGTGATCCCAACATCCTTCCATTCTGCCAATCAGTCCTCAACACTCAGCTGCATCCACAGCAGCAGAGGAAGCACCAAGGCCCACCCTCTGCCACTAAGGCCTATTGGCACAGAATGCCAATTGTTAATTTCATAATCACCAAAAAAGAGGGTGGTTTCAAGCAGTTTGCTTAGTGGGAATCATGTCTGCTGTGTGCTAACTTCCTAACAGTGCCACAGAAAGGATCTAGACAAATCTAAGTTGTTCTAAGCCAGAAATCATGCTTGGGATGTTTCTAACAATTAACAGGAGTCATTCATCAAAGCCCAGGAAAGTTCTGGTTTCTTCTGAATCTCCTTTTTATCCTGATTCTGATTACCTTATCTGACATTCTGATTACCTTCCTTCTTGAGCTGGAGAGCTTGTCACAACTAGTAATGGAAGGCATCTTTTCATCACAGGTACTTCCATAAGATAAACAGCCAGCACCACTGAAAAGGAGTGTTAAAATATAAAATCTAGCAATTTAGGGATAGCATTGGAAAAATAAAGAAGCCTGTCAAGCACCATTTCCAACTATCTCTGCCTTCTCAAAGTCTGAAAAGTGTGTTTCAGGTTTTCCAGGCTGAAACACCATGTAAAACTTACTTGCGCAAGTGACAACACTGGTTGCATTCAGAGGCTGTTGTCATTGCCTGGATAGGATCTGATAATCTGCAGAAGGCTTTAGTTTGCAAGATGTGATTAACTGTGAAAGACAGAGTAATTAGAACAGACTGGAAGAGGCTGTGAAACATTTCTCTAGAATCTGTACATACACCACTTCCATATCTGGAAGAGGGGCCATTTCAGAAACACTTGCTTACCTGTAAATCCTTTTGTAGGGACATGCAGAACTTAAAATTCTTTTCCTCTATTAGCTTTTCTTTTGAACTTGTTTATTATTCTGTAATTACTCTACCAAGTCCTTGATCTGATGAAAAAAGCACACTTCTGGCAGTTAGTAGACCTGGTTTCTATTTACATTCTGCTATTACAGTGTTTTGGCGTAAGTTTCTGTCGACAAGGACTCAGAGCAGGGAATTCTTCTGCCTGAAAACTAACCTAGTAAAAACCTCAAAATGTTAGTTTTCAGCAAAATCCATGATTGCGTTAACCAGGTGGCCATAAACATTATCCCCAGTGCCTGTACCCAGGGAAGGCAGGAACAAGCAGTTGGGGACAAGGGGGAGTGGCGCTCTGGGCTTGGCAGCAGCCCTGCCTCATCCCTCAGGAACTGTTTGTGAAGCTGCAATGATTAATTTTAAAGTGAAAATATGGTGCACACCAAGGTTTGTGGTGCTAACTGCACAAGCTGGAGCACCCCCAAGGGGAAAACACATTAGAAAAGGTAGCGGGAGCAGGACACAAGTTTCAGCTTGGACTAGGCCAGTGGGACAGGTGACACGTCTGGTGACTCCAAGGGCGGCCTGCTGGGCACATCTGGTGGAAATTTCCTCCTTGTATGTTGAACAGGGTGACTGCAGCTGTGACCAGTACAGGCACATGGGCCCAAGCAGAGAAGACACCTTGTCTCAGCCTCCAGCCCTGGAAAGGCTGCCCTAGGAAGAGCCATGTGTGTCACCCCGTTGGAGCAGTGCTGGGGTAAAGCCCGGTTGTGCTGGGCATCACCTGTGTCAGCTCTGAAACACAGGCTTTCCACTGGCCTCACAAAATACCTCCACGGCTTTCCACTGCCCAAGAGGAATAAATAGCAAAGGCACTAAGTGCGTCTTCCCTTTGGCACAGCAGCATGTTTTAATAACCCCTGCCCCAGCAAACTCTTCATTGCCAAAGAGAACAATGCAATGCATTTAACATTCTTCTGATTAATATTTATGGCTACAAGCCACTCATTGTTTTTACTGCATAGCTGCTAATCAATAGGGGCTCCAGAAAACAGCAGGACAAGCCAGGGTGAACTCTGGAAGCCTTGGTTCTTCAAAAACTAGGGAAAATGGCAAGAGGTCTTCCCCCTCCACCTACGTTTTTGCAGTTTGTTTTAAAAGCAGAACTTTTACTTGGGCTCCTAAATCTACACTTAAGTGTCGCAGTGTGCTGACACAGCTTTGGAAATGTTTACCTTAGCACTTGTGCAGCCTCATTAGTGTGGAATGTTTATACTCGCTCTTGCATTTTCACTTACCTGTACAATTATATATTGTGTGCTGGAATGCTGTATTCATAACCCCACTGTATCTCGAGCACTGTTACACAGTAATTGCTTCCCCAGGTGCTGTTTTCCAGGGATTTCTACATTTTAGCCTTTGAAAGACAAGTAGGCCTTGTTTTACTCTGAAGTTGATAGGAAAGGATATACCGTGAAATTTGGCCCTATTCTAATTCAGTGCCTAATTGATTTTGGTTGGGGATGGTGATCTGGAAACCTGAGCAAGGTTATACTACATTTACTCATGTGGACAAGGCAAACATTAAACTATAATTCCTGAAGACCTGGGCACTGATGCTTCCTTGTCTCGTGCTTTTCTTGTCTTCAGGCTAAGAAAATAATGTCTATTAAAACTGATAAAGAATATTTTATGTGTATACAAACATCAGTACATCAGTACATCTTTACAGTATGATAATTGCAGTGATAGTAATAGAAGCTGCTAACATGTTACATTTCTGTGATGAAACCACTCTCTGTAAATTTTATATAAAATATACCAACTCTGTAAATCTTTATAGATATGAAAAATATACGGTTTACAAGATTTTGTGATCTGAGGGTAGTGTGCATTGTAAGTGATGATGATTTCCCATCCCTTCACAGATTTGTGCCTCAGATTTACATGCTTTCATAGTGCTTGGGAACGGAGTGTGCACTGACACAAGCAGAATCCAACATCCTTCTGTGTGCTCTGCTCTAAAAGACAACATAGGAAATACTCTGTATTTTTTATGCATCAGTCACAGAGGCAATAAATCTTCCCTCAGATCCCAGAATTTCTTCTCCTTCATACTCAAGTTTACTCAGCAACAGAGAGGCTGGAATAACAAGATCCTTACGAGACTTTAGATACTCCCACATACAAGGGAAAAAAGGAGCACTAGATAAGCAGACAGCTCCTGGCAGATGGAAGCATGGATGGAGGTAGGCATGGGGAAGCCACTGGAGGGAGCTGGGGATTAGGAAGGCAAAAACATTCCACAATTCCAGTGGTCAGGTTGGAAGAGGATCTCCAGGCTGTGCTGGAGAAAGAAACAGTGAAAGGATTCAGAAGAAAGAGAAAATTCAGGAGAAAGGATCTCCAGTGGCAGGAGGGGATGTCCCAATTTTGCTGTGATATTGGACTTCCATCCTTTGGCAACAAAAGCAGCTGTCCCCTCGAGACACATCTCAATAGGCACTAGTTCAGTCTTTGCCATACACAAAATCTTCAATATGAGTGTTAAACTTCATTCTTCCTCTCCCTCCATCAAAATCCCCACCTCCACGCACAAAGCCCATGTATTTTACTCTGATGTGCTGAACATAACAGGCAGGCCAGAAACCAGGCAGAGGTGATGATTATTACACACACACACACACCCCAAAATACAAGTGTGGGGAAAGACCACAGACAGCTGGGATCACATCCTTTTACATCTTTATTTGCCAGTTAAGATCCTTTTATTCCATCAATGCAAATATGCAGAACAGCAGGAAACCATGTTTTAAGCAGCACATACCAGTTGGCCAAGAATAAACTAACTACATTCCCCAAGCAATGTAAAAGTAACAATGCACATCATCTTCCAAAAGAAGAAACAAACAGATATTGCAGCCGAGAGGCACAGCAGGCAGCTTCCGTACAAAGTAGTTTGGCTGTTTAAAATGCTGGAACCAGTCCTTGCCCATTTTTCCAACCCCACCCCCAAAAGTCCTAGTATAATTTAACCACTTTTTTTTTTTTGCTATCTACATAATATATAAAATATAAACTCTGTTTACTTATAACACTTACTTTTCTTGATAAATAGCTCTTTAAAATATCTACTGTACATATGTCCATGCGTTGACATTATATATATATATAGCATTTTTATATATGTATGTATGTCTGAAAAACAATAAATATATACTTAATATTGACACAGCAACAAACTGAACATTTTCTCATTTTCAAAATCAAATAAAAGCAAACCAGTGGGAGAGAAATAGTGAGTGTTGCTCATGAAGCACAGCACAGCAGGGAGCTTTGATTCCTGCCCTGGCTGGGCACTCGGAGTGCCCAGCTCTTGAGCAGTTGTGGTGTTCACCCATCCTGTAATGGAATTGTGTTAAAAGTCACTTCAAGTTGTAGTTAGCCACCCTGTGTGCCACATGTAACACGGACTGAGCGGCGGCTCAGTGGGGAATGAGGGAGGCAATGGAATGAGAAACAGAGAGGGCAGGGAAGTGAGTCCAAGGAAAACAAATAATGGACAGCACGTGGCTGGAAGGTCATAAATAACCAAGGTAAACAAGTCAATAGAGTTAAGTGCTTTTAAAGAAGATGGCTGGCATTGATGCAAAAAGTGTCTTGATGACCTGTTGCCAACTCCATGGAATGAATCAGTTTTCCCACTGCCACAAAAGACACAAATGAAACCCAGAAGGCCAAATTCAGATGCTAAAAATGGGGTCACTGTAAGACACTGTGGGGGTGCAAGTTCAGAGCTGAACCTGCCCAAGGGCAGCTGAATTCACAGAACGTCCTTAAACCAAATGGATGAGATCTTTAAAGTATGGATTAAAAAAAACCAAACAAACAAACAAAAAAAACCCCACACACCCAGCCCCAAACAGTTGATTTCACACATGCCAAAACATAATAAAAGATAGATTTTTAAAACCTTTTCTTTCAAAAAAGCATTCTTTAAACAATGGAATGTAATCCCAAAATAAAAAATCTAAATAAATACCCTTATGCAAACATGTGTTCAGTTTTGGATTGACCATAGCCATTCTGTTTATTCATTTTATTCAAAATGTTTATTCATTTTACTCAAAATGAATAAAAGCTATTTCAGTCTGACCTGTGCTGATACCCTTCTTTCCCCAACCCCAAGGCTTCGATCTGGCAGCTTCAGAAAAGACATCACTTGTTTGGATTGTGGCTTCATACACTCATTAAGTCATGAGGTTCTGACATCAGTTCATGAATGCAGCATTATGTGTAGTCCCATTTACTTAAAAATTTCTTCTTTTCATGAGCAAATGGAAGTGGGTAGTTAAGGGGAAATTATTTTTATTGGACAGACTTCACCCAGCAGCTCAACAAAGAGGAAATTTTAAAGCAGATAAGACTGCCAAATATTATTCAGTCACATTTGATCTCTAAAATTTACAAACTTTGCTCTCCACAAGTAACAACTTTGACAACAACAAAAAGAAACTGCTGTCCTGAATGATCCTGCCATTTCACAACTAGCCCCAGATACCCAGACATCACTGCAGAGGTCAAAAGTCCAGTGCTGAGTTTCATACATACTAAGGGTACATCACTGGGCCACTAGAACACCAAACCAGTGTGGAGTATCTGCACAAAGCCAGAACTCCGTCTTGTAAATACAGAACTTAGCAGTGAATAGACTTCAAAATTAGTGATATTTTATGCTGAAGGATATAAATAAAAGTCAAATACAAAAATTCCCAGCAACAAGTTCTGTCATCACTCTTTTCTGAATCTCTGCAAAAAACTATACAAATACTATGTTTACCTTTACCCATTAAATAAAATATTCCTTTTTTTTGGGAGATCAGTGAGTCATTTTAAATTCTCTGGGTCTATTCCACATTTGCATGGACACAAAAATAAACAAGAAATTGAACTGTCCTTGTTCTGTGACCACATGCAGCAGAAAAGCCTCCTTTTTTTGAATGGCTGAACTTCCAGGACAGCTGTTCACTTGTACAGTCACTTTTTTGAAAGTCATGGTAAAGAAGGGAACACTTGGTACTAAGTGGATAGCCAGGTTTTTTTTCCTGATTGCCCAGTGCTGGCTGGGCAGGAATTTAGTGTGCTTCCAACCAAAGGATGAGCACCAGAGCAGCCCATCCTGAGCTGAAACTCACCGAGGCATGGCCCAGTTCTCTGCTGTGTTGGCTGCATGGGTAAGAAGGTGTATCCTCTCTACTTGGTATTTTCTAACTACACAGCTAAGTACTACAGATTTAACACATGCATGGTTCTAGACACAGGAAACCCCAAGCTCCTGCAGAGTTCTTATGCTTCCATGTAGGACTTGACTGAGATCAGCACTGAGGGTGTGCAGGCTCAGCAGGAGTACGGGACAGGTCCTGCTTTCCCGAGGGCAGAGTCCCTTCTTGGGCTCCTACAGACAGAGGTGGAGCAAGGCTGCTGCTGTCACCCTCGGCAAGTGCAGCGCTCTCCCTCCACAGCACCAGCACATCCTCCCTGTAGGGCAGGCACAGAGGCACCAGCCTGCAGACGCCTTCCTGCTGCTCCCTGCTGCAGTCACACCCTCCCTCTGGGCACACTGAAGGAGCTCAGCTGTGCCCTGCTGTCACACAGTGCGGGTTTGCCCTACACCTGGTGTGAATCCCAGTGCGATTCCCATGGGAATTAAGACACCCTCTCCCAGCTGACTGTCCCAGCACTGGAACAGAGCCCTGCAGAGCAGCAAAGCTCACCCTTTGGCTCTTTTTTCCTTTGGCAACAGACCATAATGATTCAGTATCCTATGTGCACAGGTTGATGGCAAAGGAAAGAGCCTCTCCAACAGCAGCCCTGGGAAAGAGGAATGAAATTTCTTACCTAGTGTATGAACGTGTTCATTGGGGACTACTATAAATTCCAGCACTAGCTGCAGTTTGGGTCCAAGGCCTGCACCAATTCAGCAGCATTCATCTCAAACCCTGTGGCACATCAAAAGTGCAATTCCAAATACATGTTTCCTGGGATGGTACCGCTTCTGAGTTCAATCAAGTACCTCTCCTGCTATCTGCTGCCTAAATTCCTAAGCCCAACTTGAACTCCAGGGGCTACTTAGGGCAAATTCAATGTACTTTCAACTGTACCAAAGGAGCAGAGGGCTGGATGCTGCCAAGAAAAGTCCCAGACTATAAAGAAACCATTTGTCAGAATAACAGTATACATTCAATAAATAAGCCAATTATTTTCTCCTCCAAGCCAGGAAGTTTAGTATGTTTACACTTGACACTGCAGCACCTTCACCTCCTAGAGAATGGAAAAACTGCTGTAGAATCCTGAACATATGCAGCTCCTGCTGCCAGCCCAGTTAAGTGGCATAAATGTAGCATATCTGTTGCCATTAGAGGAGGAAGTCCCACCGTGGGCCAGCACAAGGAGCTGTACAAGATTCAACCCATTTGCAAGCCAGCAGGAACAGCAGCGTCAGATGCCTGTGTAACCAAAGCACTGGATTTCCTTTCTGCTGCATCAGCAGGTCTGCACAGAGGATGGATGATGCCTGTCACCTAAACCTTTGGATGTGGGGCAGAAAGTTTGAGCTCAGTAGTACTATCCCTACTCACTGTGTCTCGCCTGTTCACGGCAGGGGCAAGGAAAAGGATTCCAACTGGCATCACAAAACCCAGAAAAACAGGGAAAAGGAAAAAATACAGAGAGGAAACACAGCCAACATTTCTGAACCGAAACAAAGTGCAAAGCCATGAACAGCAACTCCAGCACAATCACCAAACCACTGAGAAGCAAGATTCACAAACATTTTGGTCCATGTTTGGTTCCACTTTTGGATGATGTTTAACTAGACATGGTTAATTATCCACCAGGCCTGCATTAATGACTTGAACTAGCCACTCTTTTCAGTAAATGGGGTTTGCTTCACTCTCATGATCCCCTTGGGGGTACTTCTATTTCTCAGGAGACAGACAGGTGATTTCTTGATCAAATCCTCTCTTCTGTGTTACTTACTTTTCAGAGCAGGAACTGGATAGCACGGTGTACACCATGACAGCTGCAATGGGAAATTCCTATCGGCATAGATACTACCTCTGGAATTCTCAGAGAAACCCATTTTAAAGAAAAAGAACCAAACTTGTCAAGGGCTGCTTCCAAAAAGGAATGATAAACCTCCACCTGAGGTTTTAGCAGAAACAACCCCAGAGAGAGTTGCTAGAACTGGCAGAACAACATGGACAGAAACAATTCTCCCCTAGGGTGCAGTTTTGCAGTATTACATTATTCCTTCATCAATCACACTATTACACTTTGGGGACTATTTAACAAAAGGTCACACATATGCTCTTGAAATATTAAGCACACATGAGTAATTTTGGGCTGAGAGTTGTTTCCTACTTCAGCCACATCAAAATTTAGAAGCCAAAATTCTCTGCAAATGGATAGGCATTTCCAGTGGGCACCTCTTTCTATATTAATGCTAGGGTGAACTGAGTCAGCCTTTGGAGAGCTCTCTCTGTATTGACTGCTGTGTTCTTGCTGATGAGAACAAGGCACCCGACTCTGAGCTGACCAAAGCCAGATAAGATGAACACTACTGATGCCCTCCTGTTCAAAAACATGTTTTCTCTTCAGATTTACTGCTCATCCCAATGTTCTCTTATTTCCCCATGTCAAAATTAACAAAAAACCCTGAAAAGGTTTTTCTCAAGTTCAATATGATTTAGTGCTATATGCTTGTGTTCTACATTTTTTACTATCTGAAGACCTAGCGCTGTAAACACATCAGCAGCTTTACACAGAAAAACAGTATCCCTATTTACTGGGATAAATCATGTGCCTTTCACTGTATTCTTTCAAGAAGATATTCTCAAAAGAATAATTTTTTCAAGACTGCTATCTACAATACTAAAAAGAGGAACAGGACAAACAGCAAAAGAGTTTGTCCACCCCTGCACTGGTGACAGGGAATGATTAATACAGTACCAGTAGCCTGCCACTTTAAGGAGGTGAGGAGGCTGGGGGTCCTATGTAATTTTTTTTTCCTTGTAAATAGATGGGAATTTTTCTCATCCCTTTTGTTTTTCACCCACACTCACCACTTGGTGGAGGTGAGAACTTTTGGGTTCAGGGATGTGAAATTATTTGTGTGCATCGCTCAAGTGTGAGCTCACAGTGGTCTAAAAGAACACCGCTCATCTAAACATCCTATCATTTTGGGTTATATTCTTACTGTTTCCCACCTAAAACCAAAATGGATGATGAATTCACTCAAAAGTCAGTCCCAAAAACAGGAAATTTTGTGCAAATCTTTGTAAGACCAGCCTGAGTTCGGCTGTATGATAAACCCCATTATCATTACTGTGTCATGCCACCTGCTATCCACCAAGGTTTTCCACCACCCATTTTAATCGACAAACCCATAGCACTGACACTTACCAGGAGCTCAGAGAAGACCCTCCCTCTCCAAATACCCAGGCATATGCACTGTGGTTGAGGACTGCTTTGTTTTAAAAGCCACACATTTTCCTATTTAATTGTGCTTAAAAAAAAAAAAAAACAAAAACAAAAAACAACCCAAGAAATCCTGCAACACTTTCACATCAAGTCCTGTTATTCTGTGTGTTGGTTGGAGGTGTAGTAATACAGCATGGTGGTGTCAGCTGTCACGGCAGGAACCATTCATGTCAGACACTACAGAAAATTTAATGACACGACAGTACCTTCACAGCCCTCTGGTAGGTAAGGAAAATCTA
Source organism: Bombycilla garrulus (assembly GCA_013400315.1). NCBI lineage: Eukaryota > Metazoa > Chordata > Aves > Passeriformes > Bombycillidae > Bombycilla > Bombycilla garrulus. The sequence goes on along the minus strand of VXBU01032193.1, from coordinate 2,103,678 downwards.
AAAGGATCTTCCCAGCCTTTCACAGTAAACACAATTGGATAATCTAAAGCACCTGCAAGCAGGGGATGAGTCCGTGATATATCTTTGCAATCAGCCACCTAATACTGTTATTAAAACAGTGGAGTTTATCAGCTCTTAAGCCTCCTGTCCATTTTGGGCATTTCAAAGGACCACATCGGTTTGGCATTTAGCTGCCAACAGATTTAATTGATCCAGACACTGTATTTCCTTCTCCTGTATCCTCGGCTGTTTCTAAGAAACCCAAGCCCTTCACAGGGCCTGAATTACCATCTCCTTAAAGAGCTGTCTGGTTCCTACTCACTCCTAGGAGCTCAGAGGAGCTAGCAGTACAGAGACATCCTGCTCTTCCGCATGGCTTCGCTGATCAAGTACGCCGGGCTCAGTTCCGGCTCCTCAGTCATGATTGAAATGTTCTGCCACTCCCCCAGCTGGTTTGACTTTTTAATGGTGTCCACCACACACAGGGCGTACAGACAGTCGTCAAAAGTGGCAGCCATTGTAAGGGGCCTCCCGTCCCAGGTCCTCCTGTCGTCCTGGTCCTCAAAGGCCTGCCGGACAGCCTGGACCATCTTAATGGTGCCCCGCAGGTAGGGGGATGGGATGTCACTGAAGGCTTTCTCCGGAAGCAAGGAGTTGCTGACCGGCGTGGAGTCCTTCAGCAGGAGCTCCCGCTGAGGAGAGCTGTTGCTCTGTCCGTAGAGATCGGTGCCTATCACGGTGAGCCGTCCCGCCGAGCCCACCACGATGATGTCCTGCTTGAACTCCCCCGGGATGTTGAAGTTGAGCGTCACGGTGCAGCACACGCCCCCCTCCAGGACCATCTGAAAGGTGCAGAAGTCGTCGCTGGTGATCTGCCGGATGCCCTTGATGTGGTCCGTCTGCTTCACGAAGGTCTTGAGCAGCCCGTGCACCTTCACGGCCTTCTGGCTGGTGAGGAAGGTCAGCAGGTCGATGATGTAGGTGCCGACCGAGTGCAAGCCCCCGCCTCCCATCAGGTCATCGCAGCTCCAGTTGTACTTCTTGCCCAGCAGGCTCCCGCTGTGCACCTGCACCTCGCACACCAGCAGCTCCCCCACGTAGCCCTCCTGGATCAGCTGCTTCATCTTCACGAAAGCGGGCAGGAAGCGCAGCACGTTCCCCATGATGCTCATGAGCTTTGGGTAATAATGAGCCGCAGTCATCATCCTGAAGGCATCCAGGGGAGTCGCCGTTCGGTCGCAGATGACGTTTTTCCCGATGCCTGAAAAACAGCAGAAGAAAAAAAACATCAACAAAATTTTATCGATGGAGTAAGCTGAAAGCCCTCAAGGCTGTTCTTAAAGACCAAGCCAAGGAGAAATACAGAAAGACCCTTAAAAGAATAACACCACATTGAAATGTTTTCAAGGCACAAAGACCCCACTCCTTGGCATGCTTCCAAACTACATGTAAGAATTTCTTAAGCACCACAGTGAAAATGTATTCCTTTTTGTTTTAAAAATGTACTCTCGTCTAAAAAGAGCTCCAAGGTGAGGGCCTGAATAGAAAAAAGTAAGCTCCCTTCATGGGGCAGGTATGAAACCAATCACCCACCTCAGCCATCTCAAAGACACCTCTTCAGTGACAACCTGCCAGTGCAGGGGCTTCTGTGAGCACAATCTGAGGTTCAGATTCAAATCCCTGAAGGGTGTAAATGACACATGTGCATGTAGTCATAATTTCACAGAGGCACAATGAAAAGCCTGTCTTTGTCTTCTCAGTAGCCTTGTCTCTTCCTCTTTCCTGCTCACACTGTTTTAAGAGGCTCAGAGGAGAAGAGAAGTACTGGGCTTGCTGCTTAATTTAAAATGAAGACATTGCTTCTCACTCATAAAATGCCACACTATTCTGACAATGGCACTCAAGTGGTTTTGAAGCAGTTCTGCTGAAATGTCAGCAGCGCATCCATGGTGCCAAGGGAGAGTCACGATTGCTCTAAAAGAGGTCAAATGTAGCTGTGACAATCTGTTCCCTCATGGAATTGTCCATATGGCACACTGTTTACTGAAGCTTGCATGTCAGTCCCCTTTTATTTGGTTATCAAGGTGTGCAACTGAATGCAGTGCAGGCTAAATAATGGGCTTATTACTGGTTTCTCCTCCTCGAGTACTTTCATTCTCTACTCACACACACATATAGTGAAACAATCTCCGGTTTCCTTCTTAGTTGCATACAGAGGTTTTTTTTATGCTTAATGATCTGTGGAACACTTTGGATATAAACTGTGACACTAAATATGATCTTTGCCTGGAAAGCTTTGGACTACAGCTGGACCTGGCACTTAAAAGAGCTGAATTTGGGTCCTTGCTGATGGAGTCCAGATGAATAAATGTGGTTACTTGCTAAATCACACTGTAATTTCATTCCTGTTCCCTTCAGGTACATAAAAAAAAACTCCCTTTTTCTCTGAAGAGCTGTTCTGAGTATAAAATTTTACATGTTTTGGAGCTGTTTGGATGAAGTCATATAAATACAGACAGATGGCAGGGATCTATCTGAGCCCACTTACATGAATATTTAACAGCCTGACTGGAAGAAGAAGGGGGTCACAGTCCAAACATTCAATAACCAGCTTATCCACACTGCCTATTCCCAGTCTTTGTCTGCTGCTATTTGAGGAGCTGGAACTGGAGGGAGGGAGGGCTGTCATCGCTGAAGTAGCAGTCACATCCAGTTTATGGACAAGAAGGGCAAGATCTTTTTTCAACACACTCCTTTTCACCTTCTCCTTAATCAGGTAAGTAGAAACATACTTATTTTCCTCTTAAATAAGCCAAGAATCTTCTATACAGTGGCCATGGTCTTCTCTTCTTATTTTTCTCTCTCATTTTTACAGATGGCTATTGGTGACTGAGTTGACATTTTTAACCTAATAGCACTTCTTTTCCTGTCCCTGAATAATTTTTTGCTGTATCTGTTTGATACTGGAGAAAGCATTCCTCCAGCTGTCCTATATTCCTCTTACTGGTAGCTCCAGCTATGCCACTTGATACGGATCACTAATGTAATAGCCCTTGAGTTACACAGACTCTTTGCAGAAGGATTTTAGTCTGGCAAATTAGTTATCAAAGTAAGGGAAGTCTTAGACAAAACATCCCTAGAGTCGAACTTCCCTGAAATAGCAATTTTCCCCCCAAAGAACCAATATATATACTACCTCATTAGCTGACCTGCTCACCACTGATCCACAAAAGCATCATGTTCTGCTCCAGTTCAGCTTGCATCATTCTGCATCACAGACACCTGCCACATTTTATCTGAGGTCTGTGCAGGCACTGTGTCTCAAGGTATGCAGCTCTAGACATGTGCTTGCTAGGAAAAGGATCTGTGTCCCTAGGAATTGCACCCTGGGGACAATCTTTTTGCTGTGTGTTCCATGCATGCATGGTGGGGATCGTCCTTCACCGTGCAGACTGTCAACATCTGAGTATGAAATTATGATTATTAATATGAAAGAGACACCTATGGGTTTTTACATTCCATACATTTGAGAAAAATTACCATTGGGATTAGTGTAACTCAAGCATATGGGCAGAGGAAAGGGAAGAGCTCTAAATATTTATATGGGGACAGGGAGAAGTTGAAGTCTTAAAATTACTCCTTCCACCATTAAGGTTGAAACCTTCTAATTCCAGCAAATCCAAAATGCAGATGTTCTGAGAGACTTTGTGTCTATGTGCATATGCTGATAATATGTGCTGTGCTCTCATCCCTGTCAGGGATTTAAACAGATTTTTGCTTGATGCCCAGAAAGCTTTTATATGCTATTGAAGCTTGTGCAGTTCTTTCAGAATGGCACTGCTCAGCACTTGAGTCTGTGTGCACTACAGATCTTTGTCTCCTCTGTAGCTGCAAATCTGCAATCAGCCACATTAGCTTTCTGGAAGCAGGGAGAGAACATGAAAGGTTTGCTTAATTTAATTTAGAGAAATACTCTGGTGTGTTTATGCAACCAGAATGAGAAAAAGGCAGATCAAAACACCATTTTCCTGCTCTCTTCCCTCTGCTCCCTTGTCAAAAGGAGAAGAAAAGGCACCTTCCCTTTGAGCCATTTTCTATAGCAGCATCAGGCTGAGCAGACAGCAGTGTGCAAGGAAAATCTCTCTTCCCAACACTAAGTCTCATGGAATGGCATGCTCTGTCTGCAGGTGCTGCAGGGGGCCTCTCTGGGAACTGACCCCCTTCTCCTCTAGTCTGGGCTGTGGTCTAATCCTCTCCAATTTTGGACAAGACTCTAAGAAAGGATGAATTGTTACTGTTTGTCATTCCACCAGCATGTTTTGCTGTTTCACATGTCTTTGAAAATCGCACCACAACAGACAGCACAAACTTCATTAATTACATAAAAGCAGAGAAGTGCAGCCAGCTTATTTCAGCAAGAAAGTGAAACATATTTGTCCATGCCGATAAGCAACATAGGTGGATAAATCTAATCCTATGAAAGAATACACACCCCTTCCACCTGCATCAAGAACTCTGGTACACAGTGCTGCAGTTCTCAACCAGCCAACTTCTGAGCACTCATTTCTTGACTTCTCAGGTAAAATGAAGAAGAAAAGTATTTTAAACACGTCAATCTTTTTGAGGGCTCCCCACAGGCTCCCTGCTTGTCTGTGCTCTAGAGAGAGAGTGGTGCCAGCCAGGTGCTGGTGGGATTTCTCTGACCTGGCACAGCACTGGGGAAGGCTCGCTCCTGGCCAGCCCAAGTCCAAAGCTGAAGGTGGGGAACACACCTCCTACCAAGGCTCATAAAGTGCACCCCCAAGGCAAAACTCAACAACTTTAGTATCAATCTGCATTTTTTAAAGAAGGCTGTTGAAGAACACTGATCTTCTCTGAAGAAGCAGATGTCTAACAAACTCTCTAGAAGCAGCTGAGCAAACAGAAAAAGAATTGTCTGTGCTGTCATTGGTGCTACCATTCAAGTGAAGATCGCTCTAGCAGTTTATGGTGGAAAGTCAAATCATAACCATGCTCTAATGGCTTGTCACCCACCTAACAGTATATAACTCTGTCAGGAAGCCATGTGATTTCTTTGCAATCCTCAGTCCTCATTTTAAAAACGTGAAGTCCTTGTGAATTCGAGATAAGCCCAGAAGTGAGTGGCAAGTAGATACAGTCCAGGGTAGTATTTACATTTTTTCCATGTAAGTGCAGGGAAAGAGTGAGGAGCTACAGTAAGAATTTAACTACTGACTTTGCAATTCCTGGAATTTGCATCTCTTCATTTTACAGACAATTCAAGCTCCTTGGCTACCAGCAGCCCAAGTTTCTTTGTCCCTGTATCATCTCTCTGCTGCACAGCCTGAAAACGAGCAGAACTCCTGGGCTCACAGCACAGGAAAGGTAGAACCGCTGTAACCATCATCAATTCTGAAACCTGCAACATCAGCTTTTTTCCCCATCTGCTCTGATTGTTTCAAATAAGGAGAGAAAACATCGTCACATAAAAAAAACCCTCTAACTAATTAAAAAAACAAGTGTCTGTCACTGAACTGAAGTAAGAATAGTTCTCTATCTGCTCTGCTTAAAACATGAGGCCCCAATACAATATTTTCTCCTCCTCATATTCACAAGAAAATCAAAAAGGGCTCTATTTGGAGTCAGGGCATATAATCATACCATTCACTGGCACCAGAAAGATTCATTAGTTAGCAATTGCTACCTATTGCTCTTTGTCAGGATGGGAGAGTGAGAGAGAGAGAAATGAAAAATAAGGTTTTGGTGAACTAAGCTACATTTGTCAGCAGAAAAATAAACTTCTATAAGCAAAGAGGAGCTGTCAACACTCAAAGGACAGTCTGAGGGTTTAAGAAAATACTGGAGTGGTGAAAGAGCATGTTTACCAGATTGTTTCAAATGGATGACTTGACATTATAAAAGAAACTAATACAAAACTATATTCCAAATGGTAACAATCCACATTATCATTAATAAACATACAATAAATAAATATGGGCAAGTTTTTCTCCTCAGATTTTCACCATTGCAGCTGCTCTAGCTGCCTTGGGATACTATGCTGTCCTAGGTTACAATGTAAAATATTCCAGAAGGTCTCTATTCTATCTCTATCTTCATGAACTGTTGAAACCAGGAGGGGCAGTGTTTTCCTTGCCTCCTCCCCCGGACTATATCCTGTTAATGGGCCATTAACACCTTGCCTTATAGAGTCATAGATAACTCCCTCCGGGAGCCATTTGTGTTTAATGGGCAATTAAGGACCCACCCCATGACTCATAGAATGACATCAGCCCGTTGTGAGATGCTCCGCCCAGGGGGAGGAGCCAAGCATTCCCACCTGGATATAATCTGGGCATTTGGACAGAACAGGCATCTGCCTTCTACTGGATTCCCAGAGGAGCAGCCTTCTCTCCCACTGGATTCCCAGAGGAAGGACCAGACTCCTCAACATCATCACCAGACCACTAGAGGAAAACTCTGCCCTTCTATAGGATCTCTGCTTCAGCAGAACCATCTGTCACTCCAGGAGCACTACTGGAGCCACCATTCAAACTGGACTGCTACCAACACCCTGACTGACAGGGTGTCAGGTTGTATTCTGTCAGGTTTTGTCTTTTTGTTTAATACTGCATCTTGTTCTAATTTTCCTATTAGGTTGTAGTTTGTTGGGTTTTGTTTTACTTTATTTTGTTTATACATATTAAAGAACTGTTATTCTTATCCTCATATCTTTGCCTAAGAGCCCCTTTTAATAATTTGGAGGGAGGGGGTTTGCATTTTTCTGTTCCAGGAGGGACTCTTGCCTTCCTTGGCAGGCACCTGTCTTTCAAAACCAAGACATATGCACAATCAGAGGAAGAGCTTTCCCTGGGAGTTTATCAAAAAACATGGTCAAAATAAATGGCCTAAATCAAAATACACTACTTTTCATTTAAATAATTGATACCCGGCAATTTGTTCTTCTGCACGTATGTACACACATTGTCAACTCTGGGGCACAGAAACCATGTTAGAAACTACCTGAGGCACCTGGAGCCAGCCTGTGGTTCCCTTCAGCTAAACTGATCTTTGATACAAACTGTGTATCAGTAGAGAGAGCTGTGTATTTTACCTAACAATGACCTCAGAAATCCTCACAGTTATTTGAACCATTCCTTTCTATCCCTTTCTTTGCAATTTGCAAAAATACAACATTTGGAGGCTTAATTTTGCCAGGACCTCTAAAAAAACTTTCTCAGTTATCTTACCAACTCATTCTAATATTTAAACAGTCTAAAGAAAATCAGAGGCTGGTACTGAAGTTCTCTTTTCTTTCCAAGTTCATCACTCCCTGAAAAACCCAGAAGCATATTTAAGAGCTCTGAGCTGTAACCACGCTAAACCATGGTTACAGAGGAGACACACAGACCTAAAAAAGGTGACATTACTTTTGCTGTTTCAAAAGTGTCTTCATGATAACCACACAGTCATGGTTCCTTTTGTATGAAGCTGGAGCCAACCATTTGGTATTATTTGATATTTCTAGCAGATCTGAGAGAGACATAACACTGAGAACAACTCTTTGGAAATTGCATGCAGATACAGAATTCAAAACCAGAGGCTCATACTGCCACTCATTTTAAATTTTGATAGCTGGGGTGGCTCAGAGATACAGCAGTGATCCAGTCAGTTTAGCCCGCTACATGCACAGCGAGCCATAAACCTCTAGCGCTATAAATCACAGTTCTCTGATCTGCTCTTCAGTCACTGCAATATTACTTGGTGAGCAGTTCCCTCTCTTTATTACAGCTCTGCAAAGGCGTCCTTCCTCCCTCAGCTGCAGTTGATGACTACAAGGATACCCTGGTCCCTGTCTGTCAGCAGCAGGCAACACCCTGACCCCCAGGCACAGCTTCCAAACAGGCAACTCTACAAAAAGTGCTGCCTTCATTTGGCTCTCTTGACACAAAACTGCTGTAGGGACACAAGGGATATTGTGCTCATTAGCAGAAAGCTCATCTGCATGTTGGAGTAGTGAAAAGGGACTGGCAACATGGGCCAGGAGGATCCAGGTCATGTCCATAGTCCTTCTTCCCTCCTGGGGCTCCCTAAGGAATCCAAGGAGGCCACTGGAGGCACTCCAAATGAGTAAGCATCACCAAAAATCCAGCAAGAAAAGCAGGGAGGTGGCTCAGTAAACTAAGAAAGGGAAAGGAGAGGGAGGAGGAAATAAAAACGCTCCCAAGGGGGAAAGACAGGCACTGTAAGAGGCTGGTGCAAAAACCCAGAGGCGCCCCTGCCACTCCAGGAGCTGCACAGCCAGCCCTAATCGTATCAGCAACATCCCCACTGTTTGTAGACTCGTCCTGAAAAGATCACCCTCAGTCCAATTTTCTGTAAGCCCTGCTAGCATCTTTTCTGCAAAAGAAAAAAGGAATGGAGCAGAAAGAAAGAGATCTCAGAGAATATTAGCACCCTTCTTTACCCAGAGACTGCACAGGAGGGAGGGACAATTAAGAAAAAGTATCTGTGTTAAAATATGATATGTGCATGAATTATGCTGTTGCCCAACAATACATTAGCCTAGAGAAATGCAATAGTGGCAGAGGCTATTCTGTGGGGCTGATACTATTTTCTGTTGCATTACACCTGGAGATGTGTGAATCACTGTGCTGCACAGTGGCTAAAAACTTTTGAATCCCTCAGAAAATAACAGATATGCAGGAAGAGTGGAAAACCTAATAGAAGGCCGCTCCATTCTGGGAAATGAGGAATGATGTCTGGGCCATCTCAAAAAAAACACTCATTCAGGTGATTTGAAAACCTTTTCACATGGGAGGAGTGATTTTATTAATATGTAGATGTATCTCTGCTTTTATGAGATGCTGCTGCCATTGATCTTGTGATACAGTAATGATCATAGTAACAATAAAAACAATAGTTACATTTATTGTATTCGGTGTATGATCTGTCATTCAGTTCTTGAGTGGCATAAAAATACATTTATTTCAATCAGTACATCGCCAGGGAAAATTGATGGCATGACAATGTTTCATTGAAGAAACCTTATTTAAGAAAACTTTTGACAAGGAAATAAATTTGGATGATGAATGCCTAACAAGATTGGCTTTAGTCACAGTTCTAACATTGGCCGAGACAATCTTTGTTAATCACAGATACGCACAGCTGTTGCAAAAAATCCAGTTACTACAGCACAGTGAGTCACAGCTCACGGTCTGATTCATATTAACAGGCCATGTGTATATTCCTAGTCAGCTGTAAGTGTGAAGGAAAGTAACAGTGACAGAAGGAACGTGTTTTCCTTTGCGACTGAAACAGACAGCGACTGCACACAGGCACTACACACTGCCCTGCTGATGAGCAACAGCTCATTTGGCCACAGCAAACCAATGGCTAATAGAGATTTTACAAACCCTACGCCTCTTCCTCTGCATCAAAATATTATGACGTTAAAGAACACATGCACTGTTAGATTTTACAGTCAATGGGAATGAATTGCACTTCTCAAGTATTAGATGAGAAATAAGTCTACAGTAAAAAACACACATACCTGAACTATACAACCCCAAAGCCAGGGCTTCAATTCCCTTATGGCTCTGGTCCATCACACCATGATTCCAGTTTTTAGGCTGGTTTATCCTCACTGACACAACTTATTTTTCACACAACTCATTTGAAAACAGAATTTAAACACTGAAATATACTGGGGGGAAAAAGCTGTTTGTGAGTGTCTCTGCCTTGGCTGCCCTGTAATCATAGGCTAAACCAAACTTCACTCAAGTGACTGCATGCACGGTAAGATGAGAACATGCAAAGGCACCTTGCTGCTGGTGACATATGAGCATCATCTCCAGAGACAGTACAGGTGTCACTGAGCTAACGAGACACACGCAGCTCACACGGGCAGCGCCAGATCTGCCATCAGGCTCAACAGGTAAGAGGGTTACCATGAGCTGGGAGCTCACAGCAGTGATTACAGCAGGGCTAGCTGTCTGTAAACCCCTTCAAACAAATGGAAAAACAAGGAACTGCTGTGTCTTGGAAAAAAAAAAAAATCAAACCTATGCTGGGTTCTTTGTAGATAGCTTCTGAGCTGTGGTGTCTAAGCTGGGAAAATACCCCTGCTAACTCCAAGATTACAATGCTGCCTGCAGGTAAGGAAGTGCCACTGAAGCCCAACTAGGACGGTTCATCAGAATGAGAGAAGACTGTAATGGTGGTATCAGTTTTCATTATGTACTAATATTACATTAATTTTATTTACATGGAGGTAGTCATTAGGGTTATGGACTGGGGCCATGCCTGTGCATATATTACAGTAGATATAAATGTTGCTGTAGCAGTGTTCATGGCATTTGAAATAGATGCATTCCTTCCATGCTTGACTCTGGACTCATCATACTTGCTTCATAGGAAAGTTTCAGGTAGTCTGGCAAAGAGCAGGGATTTGGACTAAATGTTCCTTATGGGCCCCTTTCAACTTGAGATATTCTAAGATTCCACGATACAGAACCTCTTCTGCAAAGACCGTACATGCTGACTTGAAGGTAACTTTCCTATTAAATCCTTATAAATTTCTGAGTGTTTATTCTTTTCATCTGGCGAGTTGGGGCCTTTGATTTGGCCCTATAAAATTTCCGCATCACTCAATCCAGGGGCAGCGTGCTTAAGAGCTTGCAAAGCAAGACTTGTGTTCCTGTGTATGCCAGCACACTTTGCAAGGCAAAGCAAAATTCTCTAACCCTTTCCTAAGCCAGGCTAGAGCTTGATTCCTTGTTTACAGCCCACCTGGAATGTCATTCTCATCTCTTCTACATAGGCACTTATGCAAACAACAGCACTGGAGACTGAAATAAATGAAGCACGTAGTAATTTTATAACTACTTAAAAACCTTTAACTGCTGGGAAATCTAGAGAAGGTGCGAATACACCCTGACAAACCGGCTACTTGTGCACACCACAGGGAAATGCTTCAGGGGTCTCAGCTTGAGATTATCTGTCCAGGCATCTGAAACATGCTCAGACTTACATTCCCTGAGCCCTACTTGGATGCTTTCCATGCTCTCATACGTGCTTGGGAAAAAGTATATGGGACAAACCATGCCGGCTTTCCCAAACTTCTGTTTGATTTTTTTTGTCTTCAAATCCGCATCAAAACAGCATGATCACATCCCTGCTGAGTACTTCCCTGTACAAGAAAAAAATCAAAAGATCTGCACTAAGTATTCAGATAGGCTGAGCAAAAAAACCCCTGACATTCCACTTAGACCTTATTCAAGCAAATACTCATTGATTTCAAGGGGATTTTAATTGTTTTAGGACTAAATTAAAAACTGAAAGAAAATCTGTGTTTGGTCATTTATTTCTTCCAACTACTCTCATTTCCTTTATTCAACCTCTAGAGCAAAATGCATGCCAGCAATCCAGTATATTATAATACCTTTCTTTTCCTCAGAAAAGAAGTCACAGTCTGTGATCAATCTCTATTCTCCTGAGGCACTGTTATCTGTATTTAAATATGTTTCTTTTCGTGTTGGCTGACAACAACTAAATGCCCAGCTGTTGTAAAGGCTTTGGGAGGATTAGGAAATCAGGCAGTTCAATTTTCTTTCGGATTGCTTTTACAACACAGAATTGTTTATGCTTACTGAGTCAGAGAAATTTATGACTGTTAATTAGAGTTAATTTTCTTTACCTTTGTGTAATGTGGTACTAAATAAAAAACTGACAAAAGATAAACATCAAACTAATGCTGGTGAGTAATTAATGCACCCATTTGTACAGGATTCATGAAGCTTTATAAACATTGAAAAATTACATCTCGCCAGCCAAGTGACAGGGACGGTGACAAAAAAAAAACAAAAACAACCACTAGCCCTACAAGCAGCAGTGTCAGATCCTTGTCTGCTTCTCCCATGGCATCACTATGCAGAGCAGCACCAGTACATCCTCTGCACTTTATCCTTCAGGATTTTCTGCAGTACACATCCAGCCATGCAATCTGTTTGCAGGAGAACCACTGAAGGTTCCAGTATGACCCCCTCTATGTGATGATCATATGAAGCATCAGCTTCACTACCCACTTAGCCCAGACCCTACTGCAAATGTTTTTCCTAATCTTATTTCTCTGCAATATTTTCAGCTGGGCTATTTCACTTCTTTTCCTGCCCAGTGAAGTCTGAAGGATTGCTGTGCTGAAGAAAATGTGTATCACCCCTGCAGCGCTGGACGAATGAGCATGCACTTGACCTAATTTTCTGATATGAGTGGTTAAAGTAAATTCTAAAATCATTATTAATGTTCCCAAATACTGTACTGACTACAGATACCAAAGCACCCAGTTATGGACTGGGACACACTAATGTAACTGGACTCACTTGAAGATTGCGCCCACAAACAAAATTTTGACTTTAGTATAGAAGCACACGGACACAGAAACATTCCAAAGAGCAGGAGAGTACCTCTCACACACACAACCACAAGCACATGGCAGGTGGAGGTGAGCAGTGTCATTCCTTTCATTCAGCAGTGAGTGTATGAACACCTGTGTGTCCCTGTGTGCACCTGTGTATACACTCTCACACCAGAGATCACACTTTCTCTTTCACATACGCAGCTGCCAAAGTTGGAGACATCAATTTATAATCACTAGGCAAACCCTAGAGCCCGTAAGGCTGTGCCTGGCAGTGGAACTGGATTTTCCAGCACGTAAGGCAGGGATGGATGAACACTGGGTTGCACAATGCATCTTGGAGAGAATGATCTGTCAGTGGTTTCCTACTCGCTGTGTCAGCAGGTCCCCTCTCTGCTCACTGAGGGGCAGCAGCAGCAGAGCTGGAGAGATTGGCAGGAAAGGCTGCAGCAGAGAGCAGAAGCTGTGCCACGATGAAACCAGGCAGTTGGTCCAACCTCCCAACCTCAGCTGGAGGGCTCAAGGCGGCCTTTCCCATCTGTTAATTTCTGGTATGCCCCTTCACCAGGACTACAAGCCTGGTAGGACAAGCCACCAGGACACAACAGTCAATCTGCAGGACAATATTCTTCCACCTGCCTAGCTCATCAAAGTTGGCCTAAGCCTATTTATAGGTAAGACCATGGCATTGCTTCTTCATGGCTTCTCATTTACCCTTCACAGTCTAAGTTAGTCCTCTGCTCAGACCAGAGATGTTGTTTATGTCTTGCCAACATCAAGGATTGGGACCATAGAACACACAGACTAAGAAATTAAAGTTAGCTTGGCCCACGTAAGAAAAATCAAGCCAACTAAATCAAATGCCCATCAAAATAAAATCCCTTTGTTGGGATCCTTTCAAGCCAAACTGCATTCTTATAGAGGACCCCCACTTCTCCGAGTCAGTGTTGAGTAGTGCAGTTGTACCATACTCATAACCAAGCTGGGTTCCTTCAGTCCAGCCCCACTCCAATCTTGAAGTAAGTGAGAATTTTGATAACAGACTTTTCCAGGAATTTGGCATCAGGCCTTAGCAAACTTGCAGCCAAATTTACTTGAGCTGTAATCCCATGAATTAAAGCAGTCACACTGGCCATTGGTCTGGCCCTTTGAGCAAAGTGGTCAAAAGAATATTGAATAGACGACAAGCAAATGGGGGTTTAAACTAACTGTGCTTTTGTTAACTTCTCATCCAAGAGTATTTTATGATTCTCAGGTTCCTAGAGAAACTTCTAAATAAATTATTAAGTGCTCCCCTCAAGGCAGTCATCTTAGAATTGGTGTACTTTCTTGTGTAGTATTTTATATTCCTGTCAGTGAGCGCTAAGTGCCGCTAAAGAGGAGCCATAAACCCATTCTGAAAAGCAGCAGCAAGAATGAATCAAATGAATCAGCAATTCTGACTATGTGAGACGCTGACAACACACTTCCCTGGCTCCAGCCCTGGGTCCATAAGAACGATGGAGGTCTGATTAATTACTCCCCAGGCTGCAGAGCTTACACGAGAGCCAAGGATTCAGCAGCAGCCCAACCAGCTGACTCAGAGAGCAGTAACTCATCGGGTGCAATCTGCCTGGATGCCAGATTGTCCTGTCTGCAGTCAATCTGCAAACTAATCCTCCCAAAAGGGTTTTTGGAAAATGCCATTCACACTCACACTAAGCGTGCACAAGACAAGACTCGGCTACAGCACAGTAGCAGCTGAAGTCGTATTTTATTATGCTCTTCCATTTGCTCTGAAGGACACTGGGAATCTTTCTCCACCACTGAAAAACTGCTGGAAAACAGATCAACACTGAAACATTTCCCTATTATGTTCATTAGGCTGGATATAGTTAATTAGGCAGCCCAACCTGCTGTGTTCCTCATCAGCCTCAATGGCTGATTTTGTTGCATTTTTACATTGTAATCCCAGGACCCTCTTGTGCCAGGTGTTCCACAAACGTCCCATGGAAAATGAGACCCTATTCACAGCAGGCTTTGTTTTACCATCTGCAGCCTGGATGCCCGGGCTGGAAAGACAGGTCAGCATGGACAGTTCCTCTCACTGTGCCCACCTACTGCTGTGGCAGAAGTGCAGTCCAGGTTGCCTCACCTTATGTTGTTCTGAGCTCACTGCAAAGCTACATTTGGATCTCATCCCTCTGAAGCCCCAGGAGAACCCGAAGTACTGGTATTTCAGGGGTAGAAACTTCAAGGGTAGAGCTCTCCTGCACTTGACCTGTGCCTCAGTGGGTGAAAGAAATGTAATTTTTATCCACCTACACTGTTGTGGGCGAAGAATAAATTCAGTGAAGAATAAAACCTGTAAAGTAGGTCAGAAATTCTTAGACAGCACTTGCACTTGTGTTTCCTTTCAGAAGCTGCATAACACACTGATCTCCAAGGAAAAGCAGGGCATAAAGGACGAGGCATTTTCAAGGGAATAAGAATTGCTTTATTTCTGAACAACAGTATGCGGCTAGAATCCCAAAGCTCTTCAACTGCTCCATTTTTCAGTCACAGATTAGGCTCAGATTCTTATGCAAAACAACCCTAGAAAGCTTATTTTTCAAACCAATAACACTGTTTTCCCCAAATATATGCCATTTTCTACCTGTAGCCCCTACAAGAGAAGAATGAGCAAGAACCTGTGAGGAGAAATCTCACAGTGGGCACAGACAGTTTACAATTTAAGTTCTATTGAGATGCTAACTCTGATCTCACAGAGCACCTCTTCACTCAAACATGGCAACCCAGGAGGTACTGGGTTGGGATGCTGGAAAGAAGTTTAGACTAATTAATTGCATTTCTTTTTCCGACTGCAGTGCTTTCCTGCCCTGCTGGATACTCAGAGGCCAGCACTGGTTCCTCTGATTAGCAGTACCTCATCATGAATTCAAAGGAAAAGCTGCAGGCTAAAGAAAACTGGATTTTTGTTAGCAAGGATTTGCTCTTAGCAAATAATTATAATTGCCAGTGTTAAAAGGAGATAGTGAATTAACTACAGCAGACATGAAAAATAAATTTGGAAAAAAGCTTTCAATAATTACAGTGCATATGTCAAATGGAAATTAAGCCAATTTGCATATATCTGCAGTCACATTGTACAATATCCCAAGTGGCTTCACGGTAACAAGCTTGTATATTTAAAACCATTTAATATAGCCCAGGGTTTTAACGGCTCAAAAGACACTTCAATAAGTACAGACCAGAAGTTAGCCTGGAATTTTCTGGGGTTTTATGCCCTGTCTACACAGAGATCATTATTATTTCATAATGATTCATTAAGAAATATAACCTAATATACCATCCCTACCCCCAAGTACACACACGGTTTTCCTGATTAAAGTATGTTACAGTTTTTTTTATTCATTTCAATAGGTCATCTTTATTCTAGTATAACCAGCCACACTACAACAACTCTGTATATAAAACATCGTGTCCCACATCTTACACCAGAGCTAACTTCCAGGCAGGACAGACAGCTCCTTGGGAGTTCTGCATTATTTGTCATTGCTTCAGTTTGGCTGAAGTTTCCAGTCAGAAACCTGAACATGAGTGTGTGTGGATGGATTTGGACAAGAGCTCTGCTCTGGACTCCAGCTAAGGATCACACACTCCTGGGCCACCAGAGGGGATCCTCCTGGACAGCCACAGAAGGCTGCCACACGCATCTGGTGTGGCAAGGGGTTGATTCCAAATCCATTTGTTTGCTACTGTTTAGGAATGGGGGAAATTTATTAAAACCACCCTCTTATTTTCCCTTTCATTTATGACTCCAGTCTACTTAAACTTGAACTGGAAATTCCCACATGCCAAAAAAAACACTCCTTAGGACATTTAGGAGATGAGCTTTTTGATGCTTCATTGTTATAACCTCCTTTCAACTAAATTATGAGTTTGCACCTGCACCCACCACAGAAAACACTGGGAGTCAGATTATCTTTGGAGGAACAAGGATAACTAACAGGTAATCACAGTATTATTGAAAGTTGCCACCGGTCGCTTATGATTCACTCAAAGATCTCAAAGCACTTGACAAAGCCAAGCAGGTATTACCCTCACACTACAAAGACAGAGGAAAAAGGAGTCAAGAAGTTTGAGGATTTCTCCTGGTACAAGTATTGCCAAAGTGGAAAAAGCAGTAATCTTATCTAACCTCTTCCTCACTAGTAACCTTTCTGCATCTGCAGAATTTACACCATCCTTTTAGCTTTTCCACCCAATTTTGCCATGATTTACTGTTTTATTTTTTTAAAAAGCACAATATCTGTGCTTTGCAGATATGTTGGAATAGGTTGTTGGAATATCTGAAATTTAGCTAAAAGTGAAACGACCAAACCTCAGCTGTAGGAGTGTTTGCTGGACTGCTTGAGGACAGAGAATTTTTGGGTAGCAAAACTGCCAGGCTCCTGTTTTCCTGCTTTCACACACTTGACAATGAGTGCCTCAAAGGCAGGGGCAATACCAGCTTTAGGCTAGATTCATCCCTGGGCATTTTCCAATAGGTAGAGAAAAATGAGGAAGGTGCTGAGACAAAAGCACTCCCTAAAATCATGGCAGGAACCACGTTGCCACAAGATGGGTATAACCTGTCTGTGGTTATACCCATCAGAAGCAATAGGCCCACATGGAAAAATCCCACTCAGTCATACAAGCCCTGCAGAGAGCTAAGCTAAGGGTTAATATTTACCCCACCTAACTAGAAATGAAAAGTGCCAAATCTGGGAAAGGATAATTTCTCCACAGGCAACACAGTGCCTGCAGAGGCTCACCCCCGTGACTCAGTGCAGCAAGAGGGAGATGCCAAAACAACTATTTGGGATTTCTTGGGAGGTAAGCCTGGCCCGACAGCAGCACCGCAGGGCCCTCGGTGGCTCAGGGGAACTGCAGTAATGTGTTCCACCTCCAAGCCCAAATTAATCTCAGTAATGGCCAACTGCATGTTGTTAGGCCTGACAAAAATGTGGTGGCCTGGGTGAAATGAGAGGCTCACCCTGCCTCCAGATACCAGTCATGAAGCATCACAGTCATCAGAACCATTCTTGACAAGACCAGACTCTCCTCAGAGCCCTTCCAGCACGATGGCCGGGGCAAAAGCAGAGCCCAGCAGCCAGCCTCAAACTCCAGGCACATGCTGTATGCTCACATCACCATACCCTGCACCAGAGGCTGTCCTCATCATGAGTATTTTACTTTCCCAGGTTTACTCACTATAAGCAAACTTTTTACAAGTAGCAGCATGTGCTGAAGAGATGCTTCTGTTGCAGCAGTAAGCGTGTCCTACCAAATGCCGCATTGTCTCACACCCCTGTGGGTTTCTGTCAAGGACATTACAACAACTGGATTTGCCCCTGAGACAGAAGGCAAGGGAAGTGCCCAAACAAGTCAAAGTTAGCTTTCCATAGCATGGGCACCTCAGCTGTTTTACTGAATGCATCCTTACCTTCCAAGGGCACGTCAGCACAACATGGACACAGAATGCATATATCCATTCCTTCCCTTTCTTTGAGGAAGTATCTGCACTCAGAGCCTCCTATTTTCTTAAGGATGATTTAGGAATGTACAGGCAAGGTCAGACAGACCTTGTGATCTATCTGTAGCTGGATGAGTCTTTGCCACAGGGAGGTACAGCTGATGTACCCTGGCACAGCACTGCTACCTTGGAAGAGACATGACTTACTGGATCTGAGCATGTCCTCCTGCCAGGCTTGGGGAGTGCTACAGCAGAGGCTGCTCACATCTCCAGACACTCCAGAGTACCACGAGACAAGAGATTGCTCGGTCTTTAAACATTTCTTGTATGTACTGCAAAAATCCTGCATGAATTTTGTAAGCTGCCTGCATATTTAGATTCCTTAAGTGAGGCTTTTGTTCACTGCAAATGTGTTTAGTTTCAAAAAAGCTTTTTCTAAACTGTGCAGCTTGTATATGTCCTTGAGGCCTGACAGGACATAAAATGTGGCAACACGCTGGAACAGCCTCTCTGGTTGCAATCTCTGTTTTGCACTACAACAGCACATGTGACAGAGGAGTTTTCTAATTCTGTAGGATTTCATCACAGCAATACAAATTGCTTTACCTTGAACAAGCCTTAACAATACTGTTATGCTATAGGTGTGGCTTTCCTTTAAAGAAAACCTATTTTTAATGCTACAATATTCAAAGGTGAACAAAGCACACGCCTGTGCTGATGCCAGGGTTTTCACAATACAGCAGGTTTCAGTTGGCTCAGTGATACCAAAAAGGAACTGAGCTTCACAGAAATTTGGATGGTTCCATTCTGAGTCACATCCAGTTGGGTTACTCTTTGGAAAAAATTTGTGTTGTTTTTTTTGCAAAAAAACAGGCCCTCCTAAGTCTACAGAGAGTATTTTGTTCTCCAACTGTATGGTTCATAGCTTCTGTTGTTGCCATCTTTGGTTTGCCTCATCTAAAATTGTCCTTTCCACAGAGAGAACTGACAAAACACAGAAATCTGGTCACCTGTTCACAACGTTGTGCCGACAGGAAGCGATGCCATACCCTGGCTCATCTCTTGCTCTTCTGCTTTTGTCAGAAAAGACTCTGTGCATCCCTTCATTTCCAGAAAGCAAACATTCCCAGTGTGTGTGTTTGCTGTGTTACTGAAGAATTTTCACTGCCATGAAAATAACCCTTTAAGGCACCACAAGCAGTGAACACATCCAAAGTATCAGGCCACAACACGCCTTTATTCATCCACATCTGGTGCTTAGTTGAGTCAGCTGCCCAGAAAATCTGAGGGTAGGCACTGAAACATTAATTTCAGAGAAGGGAAGAAAACAAGAAAGAAGTTGGCTTTCTGATTTCTGGTGTTATTTTACAAAGCTAGAAAAAAAAAGTGACAATACTACATAAGACAGAGAAAGTGAAGAAAAGATTGACTACAGAAAAAGTTTAATAACACCTGTAACCTAAATAGGATTTTTTTTCTCCCAGAAAGCCTCTGACATTTTCACTAGTCACTAAAAAAAAACCTAAAGGGATGCAAGCAAGGCCTGTAATTCACAGCAAGTATCCATCACAGGCTCAGCTTTCCAGCACATCCTTTTGCAGTGACAAGAGCAGAGCAACATACCTCCAGCTCTCATATGGAAGCAATTATTACTGTGAAAACAGCCCTTCCTAGGAAGAAACAAATGAACCTCATGCACACTGTGATTAACGACTACTCCCATGCAGATATGTAAACAGCCAAGTTGCTGCTACCTTAGCTTGGCAAAATTTTAAAGTTATGTGATTTTTTAAATTTGCTTGTTTGTGCTGTCCTGCCAAGCACGGGGTTTTTGGAGGGGATCCCATACAGAGGACAGAGGGTGGCTGCAGAAACGAAGAGCACAGAGCTCTGCTGTCCAATTCTCCCCTCTAACCGTATGAAAACACACAATCTTTCAGCTTTCTTTTCTAATTGCTAGACAGACTGGTTTATTCCCTGCAGCTAAAATAGTAGATCAGAATGTTACTGCTTTCTCTACAGTGAATATTCAAGACGTTGGTGGTTTCTGCCTAAAAAAAAAAATTATAGATTCATTTTATTGACTGTGGTTACAGAAAAGGTCTCTGCAAGGACTGTGTCCTGCCCATCTCCAGCCACCTTCATACAGAGATGCTCTTGTGCACAGGAGAAGGCACTGTTATCCTTGCTCTCCAGAAGTACAACAGGGCAAGCTTTTCTGATCAGCTGTCTAACAGGTGTGAATCCAGCATGCTCCACTACTTCCAGGAGGATGTCAAAACTCCAGAGTGCAGAGCCTGCCTTTGATTGTCCAAGGGGGGCAGCTGCAGGTACCTCCATTGCATACTGCAATAACTTTTCATCTCAGACCTTTCCCCCTCTACCAAAAAAAAACCTGTTCACTCAGGTTTGGAAGCATGCTGTGGGACATAACAGCTGTTGACACTGGTTCCAGTCTGAACTCCACTGTCTCCTAACCACCACTGGGTGTGCAATGGCAGCAAACCAACCTCCAACTCTTTCGTGAAGGGCCTATGCAGGATACAAATTCACACCCAGTTGCTGTAACTGGAAAAGACCTCACCATACAGCAGCAAGAGGAGCATGGGGGACACCTGGATTACGAAAAGGTGAACACATTAGAAAGCCAGGCACAAGGCAGCCTGTCATGGCTTTGCTGCAGGAACACTTCCACACGTGCTGATGACGCTGGGATCTGAGTGCCAGGTATCTGTGTCACCCACAGAACACAGCCTGTCTGCAGGTGCAGGAGCCCTGATGCTGTCTAGGAAAGGAAGAAGAATGCCATATCCAATTAAAACTGAAACAACTTTGACTGCCTCCCC
The DNA here is from genome assembly GCA_013400315.1 of Bombycilla garrulus. Taxonomy (NCBI): domain Eukaryota; kingdom Metazoa; phylum Chordata; class Aves; order Passeriformes; family Bombycillidae; genus Bombycilla; species Bombycilla garrulus. The sequence goes on along the minus strand of VXBU01032193.1, from coordinate 2,082,923 downwards.
AAATGAGCAGAGACAACTTCCCGTGGGCTGAGTTCGGCTAAGGCTGCTCAGCCATTAATCTGCACTCCCTTTAGGGGAGTGGACCTGCACTGGAAGCACTGCTGGCTTCCCCCAAAGGAATTATGCAATTAGGTCCTGTCTGTCGTGCTGGGCTTTGTCTCCCTATAAAACATTTCAATAGAATCAGGCAGGTTTAGCAAAGGGAGATGGGCAGCCCCTCTCTCCTCTGTGTCTATTCATTCCCCACTGCAACTGTTCTGACATTTCCACTGAAGCTCACAAGGAAGATCTCCCCTGCACAACAAACTCAAAATGTCCTTGGGAAAGAACATGATTCGCAAGTGTCACAAAGGCAGGGGAGCAGGAGGCATTGCCTTCCTCCACCTTGGATAAGGCCCTGCTCCACTTGCCTCACTAGGGCTTAATTTAATTTTCCACACAAAATCACTCACAGCTTCTTCTCTTCACTTCTCCCTGCAAGAACTGCTCGTCCCCATTTGCTCCTCTCTGCTGTCACTTCACAGAGGGATCAGAAGAAGTGACAGTAAGGAGAAATCCAGTGCATGCAAATGTGAATTTTGGCTGTGCAGCCAGTCGAGACGGGCTAAAGCCTCACTCACCACTTCAGCGCATACAAATATAAGTGGCTGTAGAAAGGGGACAAAGCTTTTGCCCTGCATTAGTGAGAAAGGGCAGCTTGACTCTGCCACCTGAATGTCTGAGAGGCCCAGAGCAGACAGGTGAGGGAGACTCCTGAGGAACACCCAGGTGTGCCTGGCCCACCTTGAGAAGGTGCTTCAAACACTGGTTTGTCTTGGAAGCCAGATACTGTCAATGCATACAATTAAATTATCACTGATATCATGCTGGGTTTCTAGGCAAGTTTTAACTACAAGAAACCCAAATTTCACAATAAACCATTACAGTGAGCCATTTTTCATGTTGGACCCTTAAAACCAGTGAGGCTGGTATCTACACTGCAAAAGCTGTATTCCACTTCTGTGACTGACACTGGAGACAGGACGTAACATCTTGAAAGCATAGATCATAGAAGATTTTGGAGTGCTTTTTTCTTACTTTTTTTTTTTTGGGGGGGGGGGAGGTTTGTTTGTTTTGTGGTGTTTTGTTGATTTTTGTTGTTTTGGTTTTTTTGCCAATCCTACTGAGAATATTTGGGATAAAACATTTCTATTATTGAGTTCTATGGCAGATTTTTTAGTAAAGTTTCATTCATTCAAATCCCTAAGGTTTAGCTACTGAAAACATGAATCAGAGACTAAAGAAACTAACAGAACAGCACAGGAGGGGGGATAAAGCTCCCATTTCATAACAGCTTGTGAACAACCTGCAAACTAGTTTTAGCAGGAGAAAGCTTCAGATGTTCATTTTTTTTCCCTAAGACACTCCTTTCTGGAAAATGCAGTTGCTCTGACCAGGAAGGGATTTAGATTCAGACTGCAGAGAAGCTGAGCAATGAGTGAGCAGAGAATATATATAAGCAGGAAACCAAAAACTGTGCCAACATATGGCCTTTCCCTGACCCATCCTGAGTAATGCAAGAAAGGCTTAAGAGTATCCCAGCCAGCAAAGCTTGTTAGAGGAAGTCAGTGAGCAGTGTCTAGCTGCAGGGAGCTCCACCATCATCTGGATACTACAGTCAAGCCCTGCTTACAGACACAGTGGAAAGCCAGCCCTGGTAAGAGGTTCAGAAACAACTGGCAACAGCTCTATGCTGGAAAGGGAACCTACACCATCGGCCAACATGAGACACCGACCCTTGAACTAAAGAAGAAAAAGTGTCACTACATATTTAAAGAAAGACTTCAAAAGGAGTCACAGTTATATAAAACAAAATCAATGTTATTTAACAGCAATTTTTTTCAGCTTGACCTAAATCCTCTTTCAGAAACTCTTGCCTCCTCACACATCACTGTGTTAGGAATACAATACACAATAACACAAGAAGTGATGATCAGAAGCCAAACACTAGGGCTGATTTATGCAATTACAGGGTCACAGCAGGCTAGACAGGGTCTCTATCTGTGGACAGATGCCAAAATGTGAGATCTGTGAGCATTCAGTCAGAGAAACGGGAGCATGTCTCAGGCCTCAGAGTCCACATTCACCAGCTCCATGCCCCAGATAAAGACTCAGCACTGCTGTAACGAAATGGAGTGAAATGGGTAAACACAGTGGAGTACACTGTCAGATCAGATCAGGTCATAATCTACAACTTCAGTGACAAAAAGAGCTCAAAGTGTCCCTTAATATATATTCGTGTGTGAGTCAAAAAACATCGGCTTTCCTCAACTCACAACAGACTGCCAACTCACCCAGCGTGCCACACGGTTGTTTTGCAAGGGGCAGCTCCCTAGAGGAAGATGAAGTGCAAAACACCTAACAGTCAGACACCCACAAAGCTCTCACTAGCACTGCACACAGCTTCAAAACAAGCTGTGAGTGGCACCACATCTGCCAGCTTCCCTAAAGGCAACACCGGCACGATGTGCACCTACAAGGGAAAAGGCTCTTTCCATCACACAGCACACGGTGGGGATGTGCCACCAGGAGCGGGCCTCAGCGTTCATGAGGAGTGCCACATCTCCTGTTCACTCTGAGGAAGGTACTGCTGAGGGGATCAAGGACAGCACAACATGCAAACTGCCTGGTGGGAAGTGATGCACCGGTATCCACAAGTGAAAGCCAGCCTAGCAGGTTTCCAGAGAAAAGCATTTAAGTCTTTATTCCCCAGTTTCCTCACTAAGTGCAGGCACAAAGGGGTCTCTATATGTTTTCAGCAGTTCCTATTAGCCATGAATCATGCCTTGCTGGGGTTAGAGCTGTGCAAATACACAAGCCTTTGTGTGTCTTCTGAAGTCTTTGGTGGCTTCTATAGCCCACAATGGAATTTTTTAACAAAATAATTTTTATGATGGAAGTGGATAATGCGAACAAAAACCCATTCATCATTTACACACTGTATCTCACACTAAAAGAAAATAGACTGTTTTTCTCCAGACTAGTGAATTTGTTTCCAAATAGTGCCTCAGAGGTGTTAATGAATACAGCATCTGGCTCTAGTGGGTCAGTTTCTGCTAAACCAAGGTGAATCTGACCTAGAAGGAAAAAACCAAGTCATTATGACTAAGCAGGTCTTACCTGGCATGTGAGGCATCATGCACTGAAACCTCCTTGAAGCCCTTCCAGATGGCATGAAACAAAAAACCCATGAGGCACTGCTGTAATGCCTTGGTACTCCTTTCAGTGGTGGGCACTGAGCTAAACCACCCCGTGGGGTATCTTCACTGCTCCCCTGCTGGGCTGAGAGAGACCAAACAAGGCCTGAGAGCCTCACGACTCCCACCACTGAGCAGAATGCACCAAACACTCGGTGTGCCATGGGGCAACTCACCCTCTGCTCGTGTGGCCAGCTCCAGCCAGGGAGACTCCTCTGACAGCTGGGCACAGTGAACTTGACTGTGCTCCCACAAGAAAGACAAACAGTGTCTTTTTCACAAACTCCAGAAGACCAGGGTGTGAGATTCTCTCACAGGAAGGGTTATTACAATCCCAAAAGGGTTGGAAGAACGTAGCACTTCTGGCCAGCAGTCCATTCGACTGATACGCAATGACTTGTTGTGGGGGGTTGGGGTGTTATTTTTTTTTCTTTTCTTTTTTCGTCCTCTTTAGTTATGGAATTTTTTGTCCCATTTGTTGCGGGGGGAACCTGATGGCCGATGCTTAAGTGTATTTGCAAGACAAAGGCTTGCCGGGCCGGGAAGGGAGAGGAAAGAGAAGGGTTTTTGGGCGGGGTTGGTTTTTGGGAGGAGGAGGAGACTCCAGGAGCTGTGGTTGCTTGGAAAAGAACAGGCCGTTTTTTCCTGCTGCTGCTGCTTCTGCTTGCCCCGCTGGGACCCATCTGATCCATCCCTGCACCAGGACTCCTGCGTTCCACCTTGGAGCTTCTTNGGGGGGGGGTTCTGAGGGAGGGTTCTGCCTTTCCCTAGCAGATACCTGTCTTCAACCCAAGACACTTGTCCACACGTAAAAGCAACTGCTAACCCTGTTCTGCCTGCAAGATGAGCCAAAGGCCCAAAGAGCAGACAGAAGTCCTGGGCAAAGCAACCCAACAATGTGTATACAGCATCTCAGAGCCTTCCACGTGTCTGTACAGAAGAACAGAAACAAAAAGAGAAATCAAAGCAAGTGGTATCTGGAGTTTGTCTGCAACTAAATTGCCCATCTGAGAATCTAGAGACTCTGCTGTTGAAATTTAGCCTCTTAGTCCCCAAAACCAGCACTCACATCAGAGAAGGGAAAGAATAGAAGAAAAAAAGAAGGAATTAATTCACTTCGAACACCTGAGTGAAGGCAGAGGACTTGTGAACAGAACAGACAGTGTGTGTACAGAAATACGTACATCTATGAAAGACTTCAAGTGTAGAGGAGCAGAAAATGGAACCAAGATTGCCACAAAAGCTGCTTATGCTTTTGGCTTTATAAATTTCATAAAGCTAGCTATTTAGGAAGAGGATAGAAGTGCTATTTTTTTTATTTCTCATTCAAAAGAAGCCACTGTCACTTCATTTAGGTCACCTCTGTCTACACGGGGGCATGTTTCCTTTTTGCGTAACTTAGCTACTTATAAAATCTCTGGCACTTTTATCTTTACCAACCACAACATCCTGTGAAACACCAGATAATCATTAATGACTTCTACAGCCTGTGAAAAGAGGCACAGAGAGACTACAATCCCTGGATTCATTTCTGCTCCCTTCTACCATCACAAAGTTAAGCATCTAGTCTAAAAAAATAACCTGGGACTTCCCAAGACATAAAAACGTATCACCACGAGCTTTTTACCTTAACTAAGTTAGGCACACTAAGTTAGGCACACATTTTAGGACACTACCTGTCTTTCCACCATTTACAGAGCATCCTGGTAACCAGCCAAGATTAAATAAGTAACTTTTAGACCCGATGTCTAAACAGAGACAAAGGTAATGGATTAAGACAAGCCTCCACTAAAAAGGGAGGCAGAAAATCAGTAGCAAAACAGAGAAGTTAATTTGAATCTCCCAGATCTCAGAGTAATGGGACCACATTATTTCCTAACACCTAATTTGGCACATTTATCCCTGCTAACAGAGGACCCTTGTAAAAGAAACACTGTTGGAAGTCACTCACACTGGGCCTGTTTTTAAAAGCACAGGTTTTTCACTCAGGCTGAACAAGATGCCTGTGTCCCAAAACACAGCATTAGTGCCAGTCCCTCGTGCCCCGTGGGAGTCACTGCAGGGCTCAGCAGTGCTGGGGTGCTACGAACTGGGCAGCTCAGATTTGCTGGGGTTCTGTAGGTTGCTCATTTGGACAGCTGGAAAGCAGATGTCTGGCAAGTCTAAGAATAAACAGAGATTATCAGTTCAAGCTTGAGCCTAAAAAAAGAATTAAAAAATGCTAATCCATGTGAAACAGCAAATTCCCGTATCTTTGCCAATGTTTTAATTTGAGTTAGCTGAGCCAAGTTAAAAACACAACTCAGCAGGCACAGAAAGATGCTCACTGTAAGTGGAGACCATGAAAAAGGCATCTGGTCTGAGCTACCGCATGACTTGCCTCTCTGCCTGGAGACAGATCAAGAAGAAATCTGAAGGATGGATCAGGCAGAACATGCAATGGGGATTTCATTAATTGGGGAAATGATGTTCTGACAGAGTGAGCTGAAGGCAACAACAGCACTGCAGTCAGGGTCTGCTGTTCTCCTCTGTGACATCCCCACATCTGACTTATTATCAATGGGCAGCTGCTGCAGAAATTGAAGCGATGCTGAAATGACAACTCTATTAAAGGGGCAGATGGCCCTAGGAGCAAATGTTTCACCAAGGACTGGGTAGGTATCATCAAACACATTTCTCAATGACTCGAAAATGACAGCTGATGTCCCAAGAGATGAAATTTCAAAGTGTTACTGTACTGTGTAGCCAGGGGCCAAGAATATTCTTGAATGTGACCTGACCTAAGAATATAATGAAGCTGATTGAAACACAGTATGGTTAGAATCCTTGCTAGCAGCTTTCATGGCAGTCATGGTTGAAATGTGCCACTGTGGGAAGGCAGCCAAACTGCTTATATGGGGAGTACAGCTGTACCACAAAGCCATTCTAGCTTTTTGGATGGATTATCATTGATAATGAAGTTGGAAAGGGCAGAAAAATGAAGGAAAGGGATGCCAAAGTAAACCATATTTATACTAGAAAATGTTTCTGGTTTTTTTTTTTTTAAACACTGGAAATCAGATTCGTAAGACAAAGCTCAGTGGACAAAATGTTGACTGTAAATTAGTTTTCCTGTTACTACCATAGAAAATGAAATTCAAATTTACGTACATTGTCACTTCACCTTATGCACAAAGGACTGTGAAAGCCAACAAGTAATGCTTCTTTCAATTTTCTCCCTGCCCATTAGTAAATCAAATCTGGATATCCTTGGAGCATGGATCAATAAGGTAAAACTTCTCAGCTGAAGAGCAGGGGTCTCTAAGACTTTCAAGAAACCATCTACGAAAACCAAGAAACAACTAACCAGGTTGAAAGCATGAACACAACATTTAGAGTATAAAGTGGTTAAAAACCACAAGAAGCTGACAACACAGCACGAACATGGGATATTCCTTCACTGTTGCAGTGGGCAATGCCAAAAAATGTGCTAGTTCTTACTACACAGTCACGCCCTCAGGGTTAGCCCTCCACTGCAGGCAACAACCACACAACAAAGCTCGGCAAAAAAAATTCTCACCCCAAAACAGATGACCAGATTTAAGCTTGACCATATGGGTAAGGATTTTTAGGGACCTTCAGATCCATTACTAACCTTAGACTGTGTAAATTATTACCTCAGTCAGCTATCAGTTATGTAAACAAAGGGGAAATTCCTGTAGTCATTCTATACAATTCAGCCAACTTTCACTCTGCGTTTTTAAGGCACTGACATCTGCATTAGAAAAATAAAACAAGGCTTAAGAAAGGCCCTTGCCTATACATGCACATAGGGATGTACGTACACACCTAGGCACCACGGGTTCAGAGGCCACAGTGCTGCTTGCTGCCATGAACAGTTCCTGCAAATTCATGTGATTGTTCTTGGCAACACTACAGCTGGAAGTGCGTGCAGGGCTGGGAGCATGTGGTAAACCATTCTGCTCACAAAGCCTGACGTAGTGCTGGTGTTATTCCGACCCACCCTACCTCTGTTTTCCTGAGAAGTGCCATGAATATTTACAGTACTTAACATCAAATATAAAATAATAACAGCAGTTTGTAACCGTGTTTTACAAACATATTTCCCATCTCTACGCACAGTGAATTTTCAAACTGGCATCTGTAATAGTTCTTGTGTGGAGTGAATGCTGCCGGTCTGTGGTTCCATCTTCCAAGTTCAATCCCCACAAAGGCATCCCAAGCACTGGGAGCATTTCTGGTTTGTGCATTTAAAGTACAAAGGAGACATAGAAAAGGTACATACACAGGCAACTGCAATCTTTAACGGGACAGAGAAGCTGCTTTACTAAGAGAGACGGGAAAGTCCTTCAGTCTTCAGCTTAAAAAGTCAGATGGGAAATATGATCAAGGTTTACAAAATCATGAAGTCTATGGATGAGGTTCTTACAGAACTGTTTTAAACTAAATTCAGTGGGAGGCATTCACTGAAATTAGAAGGAAATAATTTAAAATTAATAAAAGAAGATACCTTTCTAGTGAGACAGTAGTGAGTTTCTGGAATTTGTAGCCACAGTGATGACCTGGAACATCTGCCACAGACAGACAGTATCAGCAGGTTCAAAAAGGGATTAGACAAATCCAGGGACAAAAGGTCCATACACAAACAGTACAGGGAACAAGAAAAGATGCTCCTTCTAACACCCCCAATACAAGAATGGTGGATGCAGGAATGTGCAAGGGAGCAGACTGCAGACATGGGCAGATATTGGTGTGACCCTATGGATATTTCTCTCACTCTTTTATGCCTGATTGCTAGGTGACTGGTAGTTTCAGGGATTTAACTTGGGATTAATTTCCACAGCATCCACTGCCTCACTTGCAGCTCTGAGTGCTCTGACAGTCTCTGGTAAATGAATGGGCATCCAAAAGAGGCAGCAGCCAAAATTCATGAAGCCTACTGAATAGCAAGGTTGTAAACATTTTCCTCCTTTACCCTCTCCCAGGGGAATTACTTCTCTGGCACACAAGCACTATTTTATAGAATCATATATTTGTAGTTATTTCACTTCTCACAGCATTAAGAACCCTGATAACTTCCTTCATGGATCAACCTGGCAGGCCAATGCCCTTCCCTAAGAATCTCCGCTCGTCCATTTCTCTAGCAAGGTTTCATTACCCTGCACACAGACTAGCTTATAAGGCAGCATCCTGGTGAAAGTTCAGCACTAGCCCTGAGCAGGCCACATGACAGCCCAGCTTCATGGAACACATGTTCTCCATGGCACAGCAAGCAGCATCAGGATGATGCTGGAAACATTAATTACAAACATGCCTGCCAGGCCTGGAGTTCACATGCTCTGAACAAAAAGAGCAGAAGGGCACTGAGATGGGACTTCAACAGATGTCAGAGGATGGGGAGGGGTAGCTCCCTGGCTGACTCCATCACTGTTGCTTTTCTTACTGTACCGATTATCTGTCATGCAAAGCCTTTGTACATGCACTGTATGAACCCAGCATTTTCCGTCCTTTAAAGGAACTACTTGAGGTTTAGTGGTTATCCAGTGATGACTGACACCAGTGGCAGAAGAATTTAGTTGGATCTTGTCTTATTCTTCACATAGAGAACTATCTTTCACCTGCATCTAATCTTTTAGCACAATGTTAGGGGCACAGAAACAGGTCAGCAAGACTCCAGTTAACTGCAAAAGTCAAGTTAAAATTAGGGGGGAGGGGGAAATCACTATGAGCCTTACTTTTAGGTTTTTTATCTTGAAACTTCAGCTCCACATGTCATTTGGTCACATGAAAGTTCATGTGAAACACTGATTACAATGGCAGACTTTACTGCCAAATCCAGCAAGACCCTGAGCCTCAGGAAAGGATGAGACAGACTTCTGAGTCATTGAAAAGAACATGATCTATGAAACTTGAAAACTGATTCATACTAGTCTGAGGCATCTTGAACCTCTGTGGTTTATTGGCTTGCAGCTTTTTTTCATGGGTTATGATAAAAATTAATAAAGAAATATCTCATTTTAGGGACTAGAGAAGGTTATTTAAAGTGGAGCCGGCAGCTGTTGTGTGGGAACATTCCTAAAACCAGGACAGAGTAGTGCCCTGAAGTTAGGAAAGTTTGTAACTTGCTACATAGCTAAAACATCCCTCAGGCAGCTTGATTCCACTTGTAAAGACAGCAAGATTTTTTTGTAAAGCACTGATGTTTCAAGAAGTCTGGCACTCACAGTACCAATCCAAGGTCAAGTCCCTTTCCTTTACTGTCTCCTTGGTCACATAACTGCACCTTCCCTGGTATCACACTGGCAAAAGGTGACAAGAATTAGGCCATTCCCTCCAAGAGCAATTTAAGATACAAACACTTTTTGTAATTAGCCCCTTAGAATCCTTGGGCACCAGGAAAATGCCAGTAACTTCCTTGGGATTACTCCTGATTACACTAAGGAGTCAAGGCCTACTCTAGCTTCATACTGTCAGTAAAAAAATTAGCCAATTATTAAAAGAGAATAAAGTGAAAATACAGGACAGGGCATATGTTTACATTTCAAAGCCTTCTTTACTCTGCTCTAGGCAGAAAAACATCAGGGTTTCCAAAATATATCCATGGGAGGTCTCTGCACCAAACACAGTTGCTCTACAGTTAGTTTCACCCTACCTAGTGAGGCAGAACAACAAAGAGGCTTCCCACTCCCTCCCCCATTCCTGCTGCTACAGCCTTTTTCTACCACCACTACCACCCCTGCACCCTCCTGTGCAGGTCCCATCCTCTTGGTGTGTCTAACACAGCAGAAGTACAATTGGACTCCACAGGGCCACTGCCACGCGGGCTTCGGAATCATCAGCTGCAGAAGTTCCAGCAGACTCCATCCCAGGGAGCAGCAAGGGTACAAGTCTCCTTAGGGACCTGGTGAGTGGAATAAGCCCACGCTACTCTGACTTTACTGATGTTACTACCTGCACTGACTACATGAAGCATTAGGGAGGCACCCACCAGCCATGCAACATCAGCCCAGCCCATCCAGGGAACCAGCACCACACATGTTCATGCTTAGCAAATACATCCTGCCCGAACTGGCAGCTTCCTCCACGAGTGGACCGCTGGCAGGACAGCTGCTTTTAGAAATTCTGTCATATGCAAAGTTTTCATATCTGCCTGAAGAAGCGGTGACTCACTACTGTCATCATCACTGATAGCTGAAACCTCCTGTGCCTCTGCTTGGGAAGTGGGAAAAGAAAGCAAGAAAAACTAGAAAATTTTCCCCCCATTTGCTCCTCCCATATGCTGTTTCTGCGTCTCAGCCCACTGCATGCATGCCTCCCAAATGTTTGCACAGGATTTTCATACAACACCATTGGCAAGAAAGTCATCTTAAAAAAAACCAAAACACAGAAACATGACAAATAAGGCAGTGAGCCATCTGATGCTGCTTTCTTGTTCCATATTTACAGGATACACTGACTTCACACTGGACTCCTGTGTGCTTGCTGACAAAGTGTACATATAATAGTAGGTAACCCAAAAATGCCAGCCAAGGGCAAGGCCTTTAACTTGTTTTTTCCAACTTAAGTGCAAGGAGATCACACCCCTTCAGAAACAGGACAAGAAACTTCTTCCCTTCAGAGCTACTGCTCTCCTACACCCAGTAAAGGTTGTCACCAATTACTATTCCTATCCCACAGCTCCTTCAGTAATTTATTTCTGTTCCCAGAATGTATCTTCCAGACAGAATCAAAAGTGATTTACATCTCAGAAGGAAGCCTTAATTGTTCCAGCCACTACTGGCTGTTCCCTTTGTCTAAACAAAAGATTTTCCCCAAAAACTGCTAGGAGAAAAGGGCTCTCTAGCTGTTTTCTTCTGTGGTTTGCTCGCAGTCTCTTGCTTGAAGCATGCAGGACTCATGCTGACGCTGCTCCAGTTGGAAATACAGGCAGAAGACATTTCCTGATGATTTAGCACATATTGTCTGCACGGATATGAGGTGGTGAGCAGTGTAATAGTGCTCCACTCCATAGATTCTCCCAATTGCACTGCCCCAAAAATGCTCCGATGATAAAACTCTGCCACAAAAATGGCTGGGAAGTTTCCTGATATTTCATTCTTCCAGCATCAGGATAGATGTTTCTGTGTTAAAATTTAAGCAATTTTGTTTAACTCGCAATCTCCTCCTGGTCCGTCTCTGTGCCCAATATGGTCATTATCTCTCAGAGGAAGGTACATGTGTGTATATACATATTTACACCCTTCAAATACCCTTCTTTTGGCTTTTAAAGGTGCCCCTGGATGCTACAGGGAAATAAGTACCAAACTTGTTTAGATCATTGACCTGAATCTGGTCTGGTCTGTGGCACAACTCCCTGCTCCTTGGAGCCAGGGGAGGCAAGAGAATTAATGTCACTCAAGGCTAAAACACTTTACAAAAGATAGCGTAATCCAGGGCTGACCGCATCATACGCTTCCACATCCTTCCAGTCCCTGTATCCTACAAAAGCTTCCAAGGAGCAAAGAAACACCAAAAGAAACAGGGCTAACTATGAGAATCTTGAATATTTGTGTTCCCTGAGCTCATGCCAGATACTGCCTCCTTTTACGAGGGGTGTCTTGAAAACAGAGAAGGTACATACCGGGGGAATGCCATGTGCTGAAATGCAGAAGCTGTAAGCACAGCCAGATTTATCTTAATGAGATAGAAGAAATTAAAGCCATCCTCCTCAAATCCCTTCTGGACACAGATCAGACATCAGCACAGAGCTGATGGTGTTCTCTGGGTCAGAGGGCAAGGGCACTGGCAAGGAAACAATAAACATTTCTTCCCTGTGAGACTGAGCTGAACACATCAATGCTGAATTTATGCTAACATTAATTTCCCTCTGTTCTTCCTATAGCAGAGTATTTCTTGGCAGCTCACAAGAAGCTTTCCCAGCCTCTCTGAGACGGCAGTGTTAAGCTGATGCCTCACACACAGTAGATCTCTTCATGCAGCACAAAGACTGGTTACTGATAGAGGGAGAGGAACCTGAAGGCTGGGGAGAAGGACACTCTCCCTGCAATACCAAGATAACACACAAATACCAGTGTGGCTTCTGTAAGCAGGAGCGAACTGCAGGCCGACATCGCTGTTTGCTTTTTCCCAACTTGCTTCCTGCCGGGTCTCAGAGAAATCAAATCTATGCCCAGTAACAGCTACAGTCTTTCTGTTCCAAATAAAAAAATATATTACAGTGCCAAATTCTGGTTTGGAAAATTACCACCTGCAGACTTCCTCATAATAACAGCAAGAGTACAACTCTCTCCCTTGGCTCAGCTAGCATGGGCAGCACTTCATTGTGCTGCTTGACAAAGAGGCACCTTTCAGCACTGAAAAGCCAACATTTAGGAAATTGGTGATTGAGCCCCCACTGTGTGTGGAAAACAAAAAATCAGCGATCAGAAATGCCATGATAAATTAGAACATATGCTTTATCTAGTATGTATTTGCCAGATACAAATGAATTATAACAGGGATTCAAACTGGACGGAAATCACCAAAGCACAGATTGTAACTGCAGGATGCATTTGGTTCTTGCAAGAAGGGACACGAGGAAATGGCCTCAAGTTGCCCCAGGGTAGGTTTAGACTGGAAATTAGGATAAAATTTCTTCACCAAAAGGGTTTCAAGCACTGGGACAGGCTGTCCACAGATATGGTTGAGGCATCATCCCTGGAGATTTTTAAGATTTGTAGACATGGCACTTAGGGACACCGTTTAGTGGTGGAATTGGCAGTGCTTAGTCAATGGTTGGGCTCAGTGATCTCAAAACATCTTTTCCAAAATAAATGATTCCATGATTCTGAAGACTTAAGCAGCACCTGCAAGTTGCCTATGCAAAACTGCACAAGCAGCCTTCCATGTCTGTACATTCAGATTTTCTGACCGTATGATTAGAAGAATACAACCCTCTGATATAAAAAAAGCCTTAGGGCTGTGCGTTTCTCCAGTTCTTCTGATTAGAAGACTTGCATTTGGTGTTATATCACACTCTGCCCAGCTCACTATCCCAAATATCAGCTAGACCCCCCAATAACCACTTTTCCAGGCACATCTGGGGCCTCCACTTTTATCTGCAATCCACTGTCTCAAAGGACTGCAAGCCATGTTAGAGTGAAAAGGTGCTCCCTTCTGAGGCCTACAGGCAGATTTAGACCTGCACTTTTCTCCCAAGTTTTCTTCCTGAAGCTTCATAGGACTTCTTTCTTTTTCAAAGAAGGACTTAATTCTCTCAAAATACCAGCCAGAAATATTGCAGTTAAGGACTATTTAGAAATATGTGGAAAGCCAGATATAAAGAGAGATCTTGGCATTCCTATTTGGAAAGCATATGACAAGGAAACATGCTCTCTGCTCACCTGGCATGCCTTTCTTTTTCCTAGTGCCTCAAACACCAGTGTTTTTGTGAAAAGGCAGCAGAGCAGAAAAGCATTCCGGATATCAACACAAAAACAAGCATGCTGATTAGTTTAGCCTCATGATTTTGTGCCAGAAATTGAAGTCTTTTTTAACCCTCTCCTTTTAAGAGTGAAAGAACTGTCCTCACAGTCTTTCTTAATTAAAAGTCCAGTGTGGAGCAAGGCAGCAGTGCTGTCAGTCTTGCAGAGCTGTTATCTCTACAGATTATCAGCTCTCTTGGCCAACTGGCAAATGGCAGGCCTGAACAATCCTGTTCTTTCTGTACTTCTACATCCAAAAACTGGAAGGGAATCATCCCTTCCGTCTGAGGTGGTGTCTATGTAGAGCAATTACTGTTTGCCCTCTGAAGTTGAAGTGCACTACAAGAACAGTTAGCATGACTCCACCACAGTCAGTAAGAGAAGAAGATATAAGGCAGGGGAATGAGCAGTTTTAGCCCTGGAAGAGTTAGGTGTTAGGAGATTTGCCCATTGACATGACCCTTCATTTGACCTAATTAAAGCTACTGACTTTTGCATAGGGCCTAAATTCTTGATCAGATTTTATTTTTTTTTTATTCTGTCTGTAATACCATTTACCCAGTGCATTATTTTAAATGAAAGAAACATTTGAAGTCAGCACTTCCAGGACTGGCCACCAATTTTGATGATTCTGATTTTGAGAGCTGACCATGGAAGCCTGCAGCACAGTTACTTCAGGAGTTTTGCGTGACAACATGACTGCACAGGCTCAGCCATCCTCGAAATCAGGGCCAAAGGATGCCTCTTCTTCCTCACTGGTCCCTGCAAAGGGAATGCTACTGCTAGTGGAGCTTAGCCTGTAACCTCAGCTCTACCAGAAACACTAAGAAGCTGCCTGGGGATCTGCAACTTCCCCCAGGTGTCAGGTACCCAGATGTCCCACTGATGGGCAGCATTTAGTAAGTCTAAGGATCAGCTGAAAGACAAACAGAATTACTGTGCAAAGCCAGTCTGTACATAATGAACCACTGACCTCCAGACTTAGATTTTGGCTCTAAGACCACACCTCTCTTTTTTACTAATGACACTGAAGCTACCGTGTATTACTGTCAGTGATGTATGACACAGCACATCCTCTCTGATTCTCCAGGGTCTTAAATGACTCAACCACTTAAGTTGTTAAGTGCAGGGACACTTTCTATGACTATATTTAGTTTTAGAGAGGGTCTGGAAAAGTGGTATCACCACTGGAATGAGGAAGTATTTATCCTCTGACTGGAAACACATGATGATGATGTAAAGGTACTATTTGAAGAGCTCTATTTATATGGCCGTTTCCTGAATCTTAACATGACTCAGAAAATCTTGGGATGTAACATTGTGCCACTGCCACAGTCTGCGGGAACCACTGCCAAAGTTTTGCAAAAGTTTGGCAAAACAAACTAACAGCAAGTTACCATGGCTCTGAAAAGCAAGAGTGAAGAATGGATACTGAAATTTAATGACTTGACCAGTTAGTAACCAATGGATTTAAAACTGCTTTATTAATGGGAGACCAGTGACAGAATTATGTGGGAAATAACCAACAACTGCAGTGTAATAAATATCCAAGGGCAGTTAATGTAGAGTGAAATTTGATTTCACTAATTACTGCTTGTTGCAATTCTGCTTTTCCAGATCAATAACTGCTTTCCCAAAGCAAATTGCTTCTGCTTCTTGACAGCTCAGGAATTTCTGTGATAAGAGGTTGATTAGAAATATTTTACGTAATATTTACAAAGGCACAGGAGATCCAGCTGCTGAAAAAGCTCCCAGATGCAAGTCTTGTGAACTCAGCCTGAATGTTTCCTGAAAGGACCACAAACCTTTCTGCTCAGAAAAGAGAACACTTCTCCATTAAAGGGAAAGGGAAGTGGTTGAACGTCTTTCTTTTTACCTTTAAAACTGAACTAGAACACAACTCTCTGGGATGACATAGCCAGAAGCCCTATGACTACAACCCATCTGACAGAGCAGGCTAAGGAAGAATAGGGCAAAGGTTCTTAAAAATAGGAAGGAAAATAAGAATGAAATTGTCATACCTTCCAAGTGCCAGTGACTGCACTGAATTACACCAGGCCCACTAAAAACAGCAACGTGGCACTAGCATTCCTCACTGGGAATGGAGTGATCAACAGATCTTGATCATTCCTGCCAAGTGAAGGCAAAACCTAGTAGAAAACGCAGGTTCATCCAAGATGAGAACCTCCATGTGCAAAACATCCTCGCGCATGATCCTCTGTTTCTGCTCCAGCCTTGTTTCTGGAACTCAACCTTATCTGAAACAACCTAGGACTACACCATACACTGCACTACTGTGCACACCAGCACAGGGCTCAAGCACAATACAAACTGCAATCCCACCAAACTGGCAGCAGCTTTACACCTGCTTTGAATGAAACAGACAAACAAAATAGTGAATTCATGCCATGTTTATAGTTTATATTTGACTAACAGATGATTCATTTCTTGGAAAGTTTAATATTTAATGTAATCACAGCGTAACAAAAGAGTGCTACATTGCTTGGTTCTTGAGGGCAGAAATTCCCATTGATTACAGCTGAAATCTTTCACAGAAGCAGGGAAAAAACCCTGTGCTTTTCCCTAACTGAGCAGTAATGCAGGTAAATCAATCACTGTGTAAGGTTCTTGTCTCATTACTCTCACACACGATGTTAATTCAATTGTGTGCCAAGATTAGAGCACTAATGTAAGCACTGATTGCTGATATTCCTTATCACACAAATATTATAGCAGTATTAACCATATAGCATTCAGCATCACTAACGTGACCTTACAATACTGCAACAGTACTAATACAATTGCTCCTGCTGTCTCTCAGGACATGTAAAAACCATAATTTTATGACTCTCTCCAAACCTTATTTCTCCTGCTTTACTCATGCTTTCCTCAACACTCTCTCCCATGTTCTGCGGTCCTGTTACATACAATACTCTGACTGGATTTTCTTTTCTACCTCTGCATCTTATCCCTGGAAATTTTTATCTGCAGTTTCAACTGTATTCAAACTGATGACACACTAATGTACGACTACTTCCAGGCTACTCCCTTTCAGCACTCAGTAAATGCTTGGCCTGTCTTTTGGACAGCACATCCACAATATCTAGCCTTCAGCTCAACCACAACACAGTAAAAGGGAATGCTTGTTTTGCCTCCTCTTGCCTGAGGACAACACAGCTCATCCCTGTACCATTAGCTGTCAGCTTGGATATGCACTGCATTTATGTCCGCAGATCTGGATTATGCTGAAGCTCTTGCTGAGACAGAGCTTATCCTAATAGCCTCTCCTGATTTCCTCAGTTCTGCAGGAGGATACTTTTCTTCCAGACCATAAACATGCCTCTCTGCAGTTTCACGTGAAAAGGGCTAAGCTAAATAGAAGAATGGGCCTGTTGTTCCCAAACAGACCTACCTGTAAGCAGTGTAGTAACAGAAAACTCACATCTTATTTTTGCCTATGTTAACACAGAGGGGTAGACAGCACATCCTGAATGTATTTTTTACACAATGTTTATACAGTTCTTCCTTTCTCAGGCATCTGGTACCAAATATCTCAGCAACTCCAAAATCACTTCCTCCAGTCCTGATAAGGAGAAGCTTGTTCTCTTCCGTCCAAAGGGTTTTGGCAAATATCACAGCCCAAACCTGTCACCATCATCAGCTGTCTCTCAGAGATACATTCTTGCATCAAACTTGTGTTTGGTTTCAAGCCTTTCCATCTCTTATCCTCACCTTTTCTATCATTCCTCACTACTGAGCCACTGATTCCTGCTTCTGATCACTCTGTGAAGCCTTCTGCTATCACTCAAATACCCGATTTTCCAACAAATCTTTTCATGCTTTCCTTCATCCTGCCTCTCCTATTGCTAGTGCTTCTCTCCCACATTTTATTTTCTGTGTCAGAACTGACATCTGGCTTCAGAAAAATATTGTGCCCTTGCCTTCTCCACACTCCCCTATGCACCATCTATATTGATTTCTGTAAAGATGGAAAGCTCATCAGACAGCATCAGCTTTGTGCTCAGTGTTGATACAGTGCCTAGCACAGTACAGTCTTGCTCATGTGCCAAATATGGCCTGTGGTATTATAACATGTAAAATGGTAATATGTTATATGTATGCTCCATGTGCAAATCTAATATATGATCACATGCATCTTCACTTGTTCTGGATACAAGTACTCTGTATCAAAGAGATAGAAGTGAGTGAACAAAACACATCACTACTTTTGCTATTTGAATGTAAATCTGGAATTTTAAAGTAAGATAAATATTTTAGAGGAGAAGTACTATTTTAGTTTAGTAGCCACCCACAGAATTGGGAAACAATTGGTCTAAATCCCTGATTAATTCATAAAATGTTTCCCAAGTACTCAAGGAATCTCTAGGTTGCCTGTTGTAGAAACAGTTTTATCTGTAGCATGATTTATTTTAGAATAGTTTATTCCAGTCTTCTTAAAGGAAGAAACTACACTGGTGTAAAACATCTTTATAACTAAACAGCTGCAGCAGTACTGCTTCTGTTTTTGTAACTATTTCAGGTTTCATCATAGCTTAACAAGTGAAAGCCAAGCCTGAGTTTAGCCCATTCAGTCATAAACTCATACGTAATATCATCACATGGAATCACAACCCTGAATCAGAACAATCAAGAAAGCCTACATGGATATTCCTACCTTTAATCTACCTTGTTTAAGTTTTGTCCCTATTTTGAAGGTGAGAGGTTGTAACACATTCTAGAGTCATAAAAACACAGAACAATTTGGGTTGCAAAGGACCTTAAAGACCATCTAGTTCCAACCTCTCTGCCATGGGCAGGCACACCTTCCACTACATCAGGTTGCTCAAAGCCCCATCCAGTCTGGCCCTTGAACACTTCAAGGGATGGGGCATCCACAATTTCTCTGGGTAACCTGTTCCAGTACCTCATCACCCTCACAGTAAAGAATTTCTTCTTAATATCTGATAACCCATCCTCTTTCAGTTTAAAGCACTACCCCTTGTTCTATTACTACATGCCCTTGTAAAAAGTGTCCCCCAAGTCACAGGAGTCATGCTTGGTGTTTCCCTCACACCAGTGGAGACAGCATCTTTCCCACTGCTCTCCAGCTCATGTCTACACTGCAAGCACAACATGACTGCTGCACGTGCTGACACACTTGAGTGAGTTTTTCTCTAGCAGCAGTAGCAATGAAACCACAGCAGCATGGAGTTCCACAGACCACAGGATGCCTGGTGACTTCGCACAGGGTGTGCTGATGTCTGTACTGCTGCAGCTCCACTGCTGCTGATCTTCAGCCAGTTAGGGCATGCAGGGCACCAACCAGACAGTTTTGAGTTGCCAGGGCAGGAAAATACAACTCTCACCCTGGTTTTGTTCTTGTACTTTTTGTGCCTTCACCTTCCTTACTTAAAAGCCTGAGCCCTCAGCTGCTGTGGTCTGGAATGCTTGACATGTGAAAGCCATGTCTCATGCCTGAAAAAAATCTTGTCTTCTGTGTGTGTTGAAGGGATGGAACCACAATCATATGTGGTCAAATCTGTGGTACAAGAAGGCCCTAAAAAGAGGCAATGATACACATGTCAAAAGCATATCCAATCACCAACAAGAACCTTTTGCTTGTCCAGACACACAAACCAAGCACAGATTAACCAGCTCTGACTGTGCGAGATAGTTTTAATCCAGCCTTTTAGGTGACTTGGCAGGATTGGCAAAAGCCTGAAAGGCAAAAATGGTCAGAAGGGAAATTTACTGCAGTGTCTGCTCAAAACTACATAAGCTCTCAGTTACACTTTTCCGGCATGCACCAGTGAAGTGGAAAGAGTTTTAGCATGGTTCACTGGCAGAATGCAAAATTAAACTAAAGAACAGAAAGTCTGCTGAAGTTTAGCATGTCTGTCTCGCTCACTGAGGCTCTTGTAACACTCAAAAACCCCACAAAACACATAAACAACAACAAAAATCCCAAGCCACAATGCAAATGTTTGTGTGCTTTAAAGCTTGGAGTTTTTCCCAAAGTTCATCAGACAAAAGATATTTCTATATACCTTAGATCACCTTTAAGCAACATGACTGCACAATGCCAATAAAACAAAGCATTTACAGTTAAACAGCTTAAAATTTACTCAAAAACTGAATGCAATTCTTAAAGGGTGATGTTCCTCATTTTATATACACATACTTATTTGTATTTTCTAAAGGAAGATCACAACGTTACTACTTTGTTATAAAAATGCTTTTTTTTGTGAGACAAATTAGCCATACTGTACTTTAGAATTGCTCCTTTGATTTAGCATGAATCCCTTAGGAACCTGTGTGTGAAAATGAAACTGCCAATATATATGTTATTAAGCATCTAATTCTTGTGTTTAACCGGAAAACAATCAGCATTTATTTGCAGAAGGTCACTGGAATGTGGGAGACACCACATATGTAACAAAAATTCATCCACTGTATGAAGAGAAGCTGGATCACATAATTTCACATAATGCCACTTTATCTAAGCAGTAGCAGAAAGGGCAATAAATGCTGAAATGATCTAAAATGTAACTAAAAAAAAAAAAATAAAAAAGAGACTCTGCCAAAGTCTTTCATGTGTCTCCTGGTGGGCAAAGACAGCAGCAGAAGTGGAGAAGCGTTACTTGTTCAGGCTATAAGCATTAAATGATGACCTTGTCCCTATATCAAAAGTTCAGCCAGCTGACAGAATTAAGCTTGCAATGCTCACTGAAAAACAGATCCCCTATAAATTAGAACATATTATCAGATGACAATAGACCAGTCCCCTTCAGACATAATAGAGTCTGATTCTTAAGAGCATAGAGGTCACTTCACTACATTCCCTTAAGTTTAAAGCCACTTAAAAATATTTATATACCTGTTACAGGAGCATTTTAAAGCATTTTTTACCATAGAAGGAAATGCAGTAGCATAAATAAGATTCATATCCTCATATTCTACTGGTGAAATCATTGGGCATTTTATGTAAAAACTGAATAAGCAAGAAGTCTAATAATAAAAAATCCAATTACAAGCTGCCCTACAGAGTCCCTACATCGGGACTGATGAAGACTTCAAATACTGATCACAAATTCTGCATTCTTTCATTTGCTAGAGTTTGTGTACCCCAGTAGAGGCTCAGCAGAAGGCAATGACAGCACATGTCTGTCCCTGACAAGAAATGTTCCTGGAGCTCTGCACAGGAAGAAAGCATGCATGGGCATCAAAAGGCTGCTTACGGTTTTACAAAATGCAAAGGGCTTAAACCTGCAAATCTAAATTGCCAAAGTCAAATTTTATCAAATGCACGTCAGGCCTGGGTTACTCTGATTACCTCCACTTTTAGGGCAATTTCACCTAAGACTTTTCACAAGTCACTTGTCTATGAAGAACCATCTACATAACCTCCTAACTCTGTTGGGTTTTTTTCCCCCAGTTTTGATCTTCCTGTGTTATTTATCTCCTTGCCATTGTGCAGTCTGTTATTAGTATTTCTTCATTAGGTTACCATGCAGCTGTCAGTGATTATTTCACAGCAATCATCATGAACAGCAGCAGGATCCTGCCATCCAAAGTCCCTGCCCTGTACTGTCAAGCACCCTGTCAGGACCTCTTCTGAAAGGCCAAACACTTTCTTCAGCTGTGTTTGCAGTGGCATTTACTCCCACTCTTCAAGCCAGGAGTGAAAAATACACCCTGAAAAATGAATCCATATAAATGCCAAAATTACTTACAACAGAGCAGGAGTCACTGTTTCAGCCCAGGCTGTAGGTAACACACACAGCTTTCAAGCTCTAGAGTCATATGAATTGGAAGGAAAATAATAAGAAAAATTGGAAGGAAAATAATTCTGCTATCCCACCACCACTACCTCCAGTTCGTAATTCAACCCAGCTCACAAAGGAAATCTAGCAGTATCACTGACTTTACCCTAATATGCTAATTAGCACAGTAATAGCCTCTCTATTACCTTTGCCTCAGCACATTTTAATTACACTGTAATCTACGCAGATGTGACTAAACAACTAAATGTGTGTATGCCATCAGTGGAAGTGTTTGAGGCCAGGTACACGATTTGAGCAAAGTGATATAGTGGAATGTGTCCGTCATGGCAGCAGGGTTGGACTAGCTGAGATTTAAAGGTCCGTTCCAACCCAAACCACTCTGTGATTCTACAGAATAAGAGCAGTTTTCCACATGTTGATGATTATGTGGCAAAATCCAACTGCAAACAGAGCAAATCTGCATGTTAACATACAAGGTAAAAACAGGAAACTCTAGCAAGGTGTCAGGTAAGTCTGACAACTTGTAATCACTATGAAGTTTTAAACTCTGTGCTCTTTACTTTAAATGTTAGTATTGATTTCTAGCCTGACATTTCCATGCCTGGGTCCAAGTCAGTCCTCAAGATTTAAAAAAAAAAAATAAAACGTGATTCACCTCAGAACAAAAGGTCACTTTTTAACACCTCATTAAAATGTACGTATTTGCACCCCACAACTCAGCTGGTTTGCTCCAAGACAAATGCACTTCTAAAAATCAGGCTATTTTTCGTGGTTCATCTAGTCCATTGTTTCCAAAAGTAAATAGCCATTATCCTTAATGATTCAGTAATCACTCCCTTCCCTTAAATGAAGGACTTTGAAGGTGATAGGGGAAAGGCTGCTTGGTTCAGATAGCCTCAGTGGGAAAGAGCAGCCAGCTTTTGTGCTGTTGTGTTTGCAGGAAGACTTGCTCTTGTTTTTATTATAGATAGGTTTTGTTTTGTTTCCCAAAGAGAGGAATTACAGGAATTTAAGAACGAATAAAGAATTACCATGACACCCTTCAACTGAGTGGGAAGGTAGCCACACAACTTCCACTAGCTGTTAGAATGTGATAAATGACAGCATTAAATTGGATAAGAAACCAGAGCTCAGGAAACCGAGTAAAGTTTAAGATGTGCCCTGGGAGGGCTTCCGGATGTTAAAGTTCCTTGCTCTAGCTCCCTTCACATAGATACACATTAAATTTCCCAAAGAGAGGTCCCAGCTCCCGCGAAAAAGCTATTTAGCAGTGGGGAGTCACACCTTTCCCTGCCCCTAGACTGACTCATCTGTGTGCAAGAAAATAACTCATACTGGCTATGTGGTAAAGAGAGCTTTGTAGCTTGCACAGTCACTTGTAAAACCAGCTCTTGAGAGAATTTACACCGTATCTGACTTGAAAATGCAGATTACTTTTCTTCTCTTCAGTGCCTTTGAGTCACTCAAAGATGATGTTAAATCCAGTAGGATTTGACAGCTGGAAAATTCAGCACTGAGTTCTCCATTCCCACTGAAGTTAGGGTCATGGAGTTGAGCACTGCTGACTGCTTCTGAAAATCTCATCCAAAGGACCCAGTCCAAAGCAGGCTAATTCCCTGGACAACTAACTCATTTAGACTTGTACAGACTTTGGCTTCAGCCCAGGCTACGTCAGCATCCCACAGAGCAATGTGTTTTAACAATTTACCATCCCACAGCTCTTAAAATTCTCAGCATCTCTGACTGAGCCACAATAAAACATGTTGTTATTTAACATTATTTTCTAGAGCATATAGTGCATTTTGGATCTTCGTCTGAGGAGCAGCGACTAAACCAAGCTTACTATGGACTAAGAGACCAGTGTTGTCACTTACAAGGAGGGATTGGAAGCACCAAACACACAAAATCATGAATTCTCACAGGCCTTACAAAAGCACAACTCACTTTTATCCATGGAATACAGGCAATTCAGTTAATAAGAAGTTGGCACACATCACACCAGTCACCAAGAGCCTTGTGGCATGGCACACTTCTGTCACAGGTTAGCAAGTGGCTCTTATTCAGGAGCTAAAGTCTACAAGAGAATATTATGTGAATCAAACTACAAACAAATATCTGAAAGAACTCTAAGATGACCAACAACTACATTCTGTTACATTTCTTGATGCCAGTGGAATGTGTCCAGGGAAGAAAAACCAAAGCTTAGTTATTGCTGGTACAACCTTGCTCTACTAAGAGAGTAAAGGGCTCTTCCATCATAACAAGGATGAAGTTTTAACATCGCACTAAGGAGACAATTAAGAACTTCAGTAAATGGCTTTGACTGTAGGATTTTTTTTTTCCTGAATTCAAAATTAGTTGTTATTCAGCAATATTCAGAGTTCAGCACCATTTGTCACACAATTCAGGGTTCAGTTTCAGAAGCTGTCAGGTCTGACTAACCCAAGGGAGACAGAGCTTTACTGATAGGTGCAGAGAAACATTAAACTGACATATTTACAAAGACTGTGAATTATACATGAGTTTGTGTATGAACCAGACAGGTTTAATATGCCACACATCCTTCACGTATTACAGCTGGGTCTCTTAAAACAACAATTGCATTTTATCATTCTGTGAATTTAAAGCTGGTGGAAGCATGAGACTGACATATTCAGAGACTTATTCTGAGCAGAATAGCAACTACAATTTCTTCCACAGCATTCACACCAGTGCATCCAACCCAGAATGGGCCAAATGCCCAAGAGAATGGGGGTTTCAGCTTCCATCTGCATGCAGCTCTCAGCCATTCTTCTGAGAAGATGACTGAGGGCATGGACACAGGGTGGGTAACCTAACTTCATTATGCTATGAGACTGGTCTCGCATAGCACCTTAAAGAGACAGAAGAAGCTGTCCCTCAGCATGCAAAGGGGAACTCATTTGAGGGAACCTCTCCCATCGTGAGGTGTCACCACAGCTGCAACTTTACGTATGTTTTATAATGTATTGACACAACCTGAGGAGTAAACCTACAAACCCCCAGGGTCTAATCCTACCATACTAGTGTTTAACATAATCCCATCCACTCTGGCTATGTTTCTGTAACACCCACAGCATGTTGGCTAACAAGACCTCTGTGCTCAGCAAGCTGGGTCCACCTCTGGGTTTCCTGATGCAGCGAAATCCTTGACCTTTTTAATGCCAAGCTGACGTGTCATCTCAGTGCACCTAATATTTCAGTAAGCTTCCCAAAAGGCCACTATTTCCCCTGTAAGACTGTTCTGCCTTGATGCTGTGAAATTCCATCTTCAGCTCAGGCATACAGAACAAGCATTCCCATAAAGCATATGCTTAGTTTTTTTATCTGGCTGCATCTGATCATCACCCTTTTCTGCCAGCTCTGAAATGCTGCTAGAACATCACCCACTTGAATGGCAAAAGCTGCTGGCAGGCTTGCAATGAATAGACTGAGCTGCTCACTGAAGAGCTGAAAAAGGAAAATCACAGTGACTGTCTACCTACCACAACAGACAGGCATGTCAGATCCAACACCCTCGGCTTTGTCCTGCCTTCACAGAGAGCAGAGCAGTGTGAAAGCACACCAACCACATCCTGCAGACCGCTTGGAGGGGTACAGAGGGAAAACACAACCCCCTGGTAACCGCCATTGCCAAAGGTCTGGGAAAACACAACTGTCTTGTGCATGCTTCTCTGATCCAGACTGCTCTACAATAGTGACTGCTGATACATTCAGCATTGATTTCACAGGCCTTAAATGGTTTAGATGCTCTCATGGGTCATCTGACCACAACACCAGAAGATGGACTATGACCACAGCATAATTTTTCCTTTTTACTACACCGCTGGGATATGGTTTCAGTTAGAAACCAATCTGGGGGATTATTTAGCTCCAACCTTTTCTGTCACAGTGGTTCAACTCCCAACCCATTTTAATGGCATCTGAATGCAGTTCAGCATATTATGTGGGGCATTAGTAAACTGAGATAATTTCATCAATCGCACCAACAGACAATATGACATCAATGTAGAAGTACATGTAGATGTGAATTCAAAGAATGGAACAACAAGGATTGAAGAGAATTCATTATGGTATTGGAAACTGGAGTTATATGGAAATAATGTGATTAAATTAATAGAGGACAGTATAGCCTGACTACAAAGTACCTCTTTCAGCAGAGAGATCATTGTGACAGAATCCCCATCAAGGAAAATATTTAAGATTAGATATATCACAAAAATATGCCATAGGGAAAACTCTTCTCTGTCCAGGAGATTGGTTAGGTAACCTCAACAGTTTTGTCTGTCTCAAATGGGTATGAACACACGACACAGTAAGAGAGCTGGTTTGCCAGAGCCGAACCCAGACCTAAGTGGTTGTTTTCATGACAAATCCACAGCAGCTTATTCCAACGACATGATATGACCTGTTTTTCCAGTATGATTCTGGAACAGCATGATTATGCCACCCCTCTCAATGAACACTTTTTTTTTTTTTTTGCAATGAACAATGTGAGTATTACAAGAGAGTGCAGTCCTGGGACTAGTAACATTATTGCACACCTATATCAGCTAAAATATCCATCACTACACACATAACACTAAGTAAAACTTGGTAGAATACAGTCAAGTGACAACATTTACCTGCTCCCTGTCAGATCACAGTATTTCAGTAGGTTTTGCTCACGACACGTTAACGTTACAACTGTTGTGGCTCAGAGCTTAGATAGCAAAATAAGCAGTGGAGGATGGGAGAGGAGCAAAATATCATTTTAGCATTGGTCCTAGAATAAAACAAGAGAGAAGAGAAGCTACTAGGGTGCTAGTGGATGTGGAACTTGCAAGACTGACAAACATAGCATGAAGGAAAAGGGCAAGAGCCACCAACCAGATTCCTTTTTCTGTGGCCACTTCAACTGCTCCAAGTTCATGTCTATGTTACTTAGCTTCCCTGGGACAAGATGCTTTAAGGGGAAACCACACACAACACCCAGTTCTCCCACAAACACATCCCATATGAACATCATAGCTATGGGTACAAACAAGCACCCCCTTCTGTTCTCCACTCAGTTTATGGTCAGCTGAGCTGAAGCCTCTCATGCCAGATCCAGCATCATAAGCCTGTTATTGGATTTGCTGAATTCCTGCTGGGTGAGGTATGCTTTCTACAAGATTATGATTCAGAAAGACTCTGAAGGAGGCCACATTCAACAGCCTCTAATGAAAATTACTCTTATTTTTGTTTTCTGCAAATGAGTACAGGAGGAACAAGGATGAGATGTGCTTGAGCCCATGGGGCCAGCACTCAGGTACACTGGTACCTACGCAGTCTTTCTCTCCTTCAACATTTTTGTGCACCCCAGACTTCAGATCCCCATTGATTGCTGTCTGACAAACACAGCAGTAACAAGTCGTAAGTGAATTCCTATGGGCTTCCCATAACTGCTCCTAAGTCACAGTGCAAATCGGCCTAATTGTATCAGCAGCCTTCTCTGCTCTCCACTCCGCTCTGCAAAGAGCCTTCCCAGAGGGCCAGTCAACCAGGTGAAGGAAGCACGAACATTTCTGCTTGTCCCAGTCTGCTGGAGGAGGGCAAAGGCTGAGTTAGCTCATGAATAATGCATTGTCTGTTTATGCAACTCCAGGGACCCACTTCAAATCAGCCTGTGGTCTCCGGAATTACTTTCAGCATACTTGGCCAGACTCTTTGGTAGGGAAATCGAAAAGCTGCTTTCAAAATTTTCTCTGCTCACTTGAAGCTTTCACCCCCCTCTGCTATACATAATCCAGAAGAAAGGAGACATGATTTTCTGGTCACTCCAGTTTCACGCTGGTACCACTTGGCCGACTTCAGCAGATTTACCCCTCATGCATACTGCTGTGACACAGTGAGCTTCAAAGATGGCTTAACAGCATAAAGGGATGTACCAGCAATTCAGAAACAAGACAGGAGGAGATCAAGCTGCATGCAGTATCATCAGTGTCTCCTAAGCAGATGGTTAAGCACAAATTATCACAATAAGGGCTAACACAGTCTTTTCTTACTTGCTGTAGAGGTGGAATCTGTAATAATGAACAAGCAGTGTAAGAGGGAGAGGTCGACTCATAGGAGGTGAAATTACAAGATATTCCTCCACCCTGCAAAAAAATCTTTTTTAAATACTGGCTTTCATCCCAGAGGTTTGACCCCAGGGGATGTGATGTCAGAATGCCAATGCAATAGCAGAAGCAAACCTTGAAATGTAATGTCAACTCCTCCTTGTAAACCTCATCTAATCCAAAATATTTCACATGAGAAAAACTTGCATAAAAAGGAGCCAGGAGGAGAAAAACATAGCTCAACTATACAAAGTCATGCACACTGTAGACATACCCATGTTAGGAAAAGGCTGAGTTGCTCATAGGTCCACAGCAAGCGAGTCAAAGTAACAGCTCCCTTAGCTCCCCCTTCCAAGGCCAGTGTTTAAAAATGTGCCACTACAGGCTGTGAACCTAGTGAGAAATGGACAACACTTAGTCTGCTCTCCCTCTACAGTGGGCATGACCGAACCACAGATCAGTCTGAACACAACCACAAGCAATTTCTCGCCTACAAGCCACTGGTTGGAGCTGCCTGGAGTAAACTGCATGCACTAGGAAAGTGTCTCAATGAAGAAGGCTGCAGGGGTGCTGTTAACAGCATAATTGGGGCCTTTAACTCTATTCAAACAACAGCAAGTAAGTTTGAGCACACCTCACTGTAATGCTTGCTGCACATCTGAAATACACTGCACAGGGAACCACTGCCAAACCAGGCAGCATCACAGCACAGGCCAGGCTAATACACATATCTTTACAGGCCCTCATTACAAGGAGCTGGGTGGCTTCAACAAAACAAGGCAGATGGCAGGGTTGTGACACAGAGCTAAAAGTAACAACCAAGAGCAAGCTCTGATAGACTAGTGCTGCTCCCTTCCCAGAACATGAAAAGCATTGTCCTCACAAAAAAAAAAAAAGTTCAAATTTTTACAGACTTTTTTAGCCATTTTCTACACACAGGCTTGAGTTCAGGCTGGGTGACACTGGCCATCTGCCTACAGCACATTTCAGCAACCATCTTGGGAAGACAGCCCATGTACCTGAAAGTAGGGAGGCTGTGGCACACACAGACACATGCCAGGTCACTTCAAACAGACCTCACCGTGTTTGGCAAAAACTTCTGATGTTACTCAACAAGCTCTTATCAAATGTCTAGTGACTTATTGATGCTGATACACCTATTCATCACCTCTGTTTAATAAACAAGAATTTCTAACTGTGCCTGAACTTCTCTCTGCCTTCCTAATTTTCTAAAGGAAGGCAAACTTTCCATCCTTCACCCTCACAGCGATGTTGTCAGTAACCTGCTGCACTTGGTGCCCAAAGCGTTTTCTGACTGACCAGAATAGTTCTTGGTACCTCAGTGGGGAGTTTGCAGTGTCAGACAGGTTGCTTTATTTCTCCACTCAGGAGTCTTGAGCTTTGAAGTTCATCTCCACAGGGAGAGAGCCTTTACAGAATCTTTCTCTGGAAAGTTCAAGACAGCTTGAAGAAAAGACAGTAAAGGTAACACACGTTGTTTAACCTTTTTCAACACCATAGCATGCAGCTAGCATTTTCACTTCCAGGGAAGGTTCATTAATTCACTGCATCTTCCTGTTGGAGATGTGTGACAGTTCTCACTGAAGTCAATGATGTCTTCCTCCCTCTCAGTTTACCCTTTCCCAGAGTAATGCAAACCTCACTTCAGGTCCTGCCCCAGACCTCTCCTCACAGCTGCACCTCACTGCCAGGGGACCATCACCACATGAGCCCCTGCAGCACATCCTAGGGGCAACTGGTGCACAGCCCTTTGCAGGCAGGCAGCCCACAGCCTGGTAGTGGGAGGGAGACAGGGAACACAGCTCCCAGGCAAGAGGGAGGGCAGACAAGGGAAACTGAAAGTAACAAAACACTCTCTTTCCCCTTCCATTTTTTGCAAGCCTTGTCCCAGAAGCACAGTCTGCTGCACTGACACTTGTTCCAATACTCTCCCATCCCCTCCCCTGCCAGCCTTTACCCGTCTGGCTTCCTCAGACCAAATTTGTCAGTGTGACAGGGTGCCTTTCCATTTTCTGTTTTAATCTATTTTTCTCATTTCTAACAAGGGAGGTGTCTCACACTCAGCCCTGAGAGCAGCCCCTCCCTTCTTATCATTTGACTGAAACACATCCTCCTTTTCCAGGCAAATGTTATCTGAAGTTTTCAAGCAGTGTGTTTTCAAAGACAAGAAATGCCAAAGAACACTGCTAAGCCTTTTCACCACTTCCCACCAGGCTGGGAATGGCTTGCCACGTTGCTGTGACATTCAGGGAACCTGCAGCAAGCATCTGTCTCCTGCACAGGGGACAGCAGGAAGACTTAGGCGGTTCCTGCTCCTAATACAGAACTTTAACCTCAGCAGTCCATGCTACTCCCCACCCCTCCTAAGTCCCCTCTATTTTTGGTACTGTTTCCAAACAAAGGTAACAAGCCAAACACAGGCCACCAAATATAACAAAGTCAGCCATGCAGAAAGAAATACAGTATTCTCTGATCTGACTAAAATTTGCTGCTGCACAGATAACAGTGGCAGCAAGGCCCAATTATGGCCCACTGCACATTTCCATCACAAATTCCATTCTCTTTATCCCACTCCCAGTATTTACAGCTTTTTACTCCTTTGAGATCAAACCCGGCAAAAAGACATCAGCCACAAAACAAGCATTGCACAAGGAAAAAGAAAAAAGTATTTGTTTGTAAAGAAAAACAACTTGGTCTGGCCACTTCTTTCAATCTCACGGAAATGCTGAGACAATGCAAGCAACTGGGTTTGGCTTTCCATCTCTTGTAGTGCTGCTTTCAGTAGAAGACCAGTTTCTTTGGAATTTTGGACAAAACAACAACTGCTAAACAGAAAGCGACTTCAAACAGATGACTGTTTGCCAATAGCAGATCAGAAGGCTTTCAAGTCTTTAGGCTTCAGACATGTGGAAGTTCCATTAGGGTCACGCCTGACACACTCCTAATACTGATCAAGCTCTCAGAGGTGAAATCTGGAAGATTTTGAATGGCCAAAAATTTCTGAGACGGTGAGATCTTCAGGGCTGTGAATTTTTTAACACTTGATCTTGAACGCAATTCTGCTTGAGTTTTCACAGTTAGCCTCCCACCAAGGGAAAGACACCTCTGCATTGGTGCTAACAAACCCACTGCCTAGTGCACAATTGCATCTATTCCACTGCTTCACACAAATGGAGAGAGGGACAAACTGCCTAGGGGCTGGACCCTGCCCGGGTGAATAACCCCCTTCCCACACTTTAACCCAAAACACCCACTGCTGTACTGAGGCAGTCCAGAATAAGAGCTCTGCAAGCTTATTCTGTCTCTGATCACTCACTGCTGTTGATGTGATTCAAATGAACGGGCTCCAGCACTTGCTGCTACCAACATAGGTAAGAGTTTTCCCATCGCTGTAAAACTTCTCATGGGAGATGTAATAAGAACAGGAAAAAAGGAATGCCACAGATGTATTAAAGGCTATAGAATCTGCAAAACTGAGAACCAGAGGCACACAGGAGCACACAGAACCATCCCCAACTGTTCAGTGCTCTTTACCTGCTCCACCTCTAATCCCAAGGAGGAATAAAGAACGACTGCATCCATATTTTTGTCAGAAAGAATTTAAGTTACATGAGCACAGGGGGATACCAACGTGGAAAGAAAGATTAAATTTTCCTAAGAAATGTAGAGGTAAATCTCAGATTGCTCCACACAGGCCTTTTTTTATCTGGTTTCCATGTCTGGAAAGCAACAGGCCAGTTGAAATCACTTTAATCCTACCAAAATGAACATTTGACTACAAATACCTGAATTTTCACCATCTTGTGCACTGTCTGTGAAGCAATGCATCCAAAAGCAGAAGAAATAAGATCACTCACTGAAAATTCAAGGCATTTTGAATGGTATATTCACCACTTTCTCTATCTAAAGCACATAAGGCTTGATGTTCCCCACATCATCCACAGCATTTTAATTAATATCCTAACTATTGTCCACATCAATTCATGTCTTACAGTCTTATCATTACAGGTTTAGAGACTGGGACAGTAAAGCTGCATTAAATCAGAACAGAGGCTCATGCTACACAATTCTCCTATCACAGTTACAGAGCTTGCTCTCAGTCTGAGGCTAATTTTCTGACTTCTCTTCCTCTCTTGCCATATTTTATTTTTTTTCCCCAATCATGAAACTACTGTTTGCTACAAGAAAACTGAAGCAGCACAATTACCCACCCTAATTTCCCTAAAACTAGTTTCAGGCTTTACAGTGCCACACAAGCCTGGGAATAAAGGAATAGATAATAAAAAAATTACAGACTGGCAGGGTGATCTTAATACTATAGATATATATTCCATGAACAATACTAAATTACAAATTAATGTATTTTATTTGCCAGCAGGACTGAAGAATGTGACACTCCCGTTTTCTCCTGCATCAACAGTTGCAGCAATTTCACAAGCCTACTGGTACAGCACAATCCCACCTGAAGTTTGTTCTAGAGATTTTTTGATACTCGCATGAAGAATATATCTCATTACAGTCATGAGAGTATAATCTGTGTGATCTGCTTGTTTCCTACAGACTTCCTAGCTGCAAGCATCACATAATCCACATGGATTGCAGGCTAACATACTAAGACCAGAACAACAGTTATAAAAACCTAGCTTCATCCATCATCATGGTCCAGAGCTGCAGTGCAAGTAAAACTAATATTCTCTGGGAGTAAAAAACCAGTTTTCTGTACTTCTCTGCTGTTAATTCTTTGATGCATCCTTTTCAATGAAGAAATGTAAAAGTATTCCACCCCAAAGTAAGCAAAAGCCTCAAAATCCAGTCCTTTGTCATTAAATCAAAGAGCTCACAAGTCCAATTAATAGCTCACTTGCTGCACTACATTTAAGACTCTTTCTTTCTCTTCAAGAAAGCCTTAAATTATTTGCCAAAGCCTGATTTAGCAGTTAGAGCATCATCCCACAATTTTCTGTCAGGCACCAAGGAAAGGAGATGTTTTCTCATGTCAATTTATTTATTTACCACCTTGGTGAAAAGCACTAACACTCATATCTACCTAGAAAGACATCATTCATGATTCTGCACAGTGCAATTCCATCCAGTGCAAATTCCCTGTAAGCACAGGGAACAGTACATGCAGCTCCAGCAACTGCCAGCACCCTACTCACTTTCACCCAGCGCTATCAGGTGATTCTGCACAATGCAGGAGGCCATACACAAGCAC
Organism: Bombycilla garrulus; assembly: GCA_013400315.1. Taxonomy (NCBI): domain Eukaryota; kingdom Metazoa; phylum Chordata; class Aves; order Passeriformes; family Bombycillidae; genus Bombycilla; species Bombycilla garrulus. The sequence continues at coordinate 2,050,106 of VXBU01032193.1, read as the reverse complement.
TCTATGGGCTGAAAAAATGCCCAGACATGAAATTACAGATCTTTTCTGATACTTCACTAAAGCACTCCTAACAGCAGCTGCAAATCTGAACTTGCTCATATCAGCTTGAGCTGATGCTCGAGGTAGTATCTGCAACCAACATTACATATGTGTATGCTACTGTCTATCCTCCAAAACAGCAGTTGCTCCAGTCAGCCCAAAAAGGCCCTGCCCATTTGCTAAAGAAAGGGGTTTCCCAGTCTGCAGAGGGCCATAAATACTAAAGAGAAACTCCATACTTCATTAAAAATAAATACACAAGTCTCTTGAGCCATTGCTGCTCATGGTGAGCTGTCTTATTAAGATTTTTTTTTTGCGGGGGGGTAGCATCTGTTAGATAAGGGTCCAACGCTGGAAAGCTGATTACTGACATTAATATCCCACAAAATATTCAGTGCCTCAAACAGTCCTTGCAGTTCCTTCATGATCTGCCCTGTACACATTAAAAAGGGACACCAGCAAGAGCAGTAGTAGAGGTTATTCTTCACTGTGAACCAGGTTACTCTGCGCTCTTCCCAGCCTGGTTTTACAACCACCCAGGGAAAAGCCCCAGCCACAGTGACAGTGACTGGTCCTCCTCCAGCAGCTCAGATGTGCTTCCCATGATTATCATTCACTCAACAGCGTTCAGCTGCAGCAGGTCCCACAGTAAAAGAGAAAGAGCAGAGCAGACCTCAGAGGTCTCACCTTCTGCCCCTGCCACCAGCTTCCCACACAAACTTCAGCAAGTCTCTTCATTTCCCTGTGCTCCCTCATCCCTGGTCTGTAGAGTTTTGGGCATCCTGAAAGATGAAACCACCTTCAGGAAGGCAGGTAAGTGCAGTAAACAACCTGTGTTACAGAGAATGGAAGCTCAGGACAGAAACGCTGAAGCTTAATTCTCATCATACCAGTCTTGCTTAGAGCGAATAGAAGTCTCATCAAACACACAACAAGGGTATAGCGGAACAATTTTATCCCCACCTGACATGTAAAGGGTCAGGTCCCTCTGCACACAGATGGAAGCAGGTGTGGTCTCAGCAGCTGATGCCAAAACATCTGTGCACATCATCCTTGTGTGCACATCACTGGCCTTGTGAAGGATCACCTTCAGCTACGTGAACAAATCTGTCATTTCAAACAACAACAACCACAGTACCATCACAATTAAATTTACATGACAAGCTGAGAGACAGCACTATAATCAAAGGCATAAATAAGTCTGCTAGACAGCATAAAATCTCACAAGTAAACAGAAAAGCATTCATGAGACAGAAGCAAGATGGCTTGTGAACACAATTTCCTCATTTCAGGCATACAACGCGTCAAAGTATTTTTTCCTAATGGCTATGTGGTGGAGTGAAAATGATATTCAGAATTACATTTCAGGAGCATGGTTCCCTCAAGCTACACCAATAGTCACAGGCCACGTCCACACATATTTAGGCTAGTTTAGCAAAGACATCACCCCTGCAAAACAAGCATCTCATGACACACATTTTTAAACAGAATTCTTCAGCAACATCAATTTAAAATTCAGGACACCTTCTCATGCATTCAAATAACGCTGTATCCACAAACTAGTCTCAGGGAGTGTTGCTTAGCACTCTGCCTGAGAAGAAAGTCTTGATAAAGCATCTCATACTGTTTAACCACAAAGCATCTTTCCCAGCACTAAACTGTCAAGTTCCTTCAAGGCAAGCAGCAAGTCACAAGAGTTCTGCAAGCTCTGTCATGCTCATTTAGTGATGGATTTTTGTAGGCTATGGCCAAGCTATCTATGCACCTCTGCTCCAGACATTTTCCATCTTACTTTTCACTCCTGCAGACATGCTGCCATAATGTGCTATAGAAACTCAACTATATCTAGCTATGGAATTGCACAGATATAGGTATATCTTCAGATTTTTTTATGAACTGGCACAAAAGCAGTCTGCAAGCAAATTCCTACTTACTGCGCCTCACAAATATTCTCTATAAGAAATCAGTGATTTTTGGCTTCAAGAAGGCTACTTTTAATCAAAGGTTTGCAGAACTGTGTCCCAAGACTCCCACAAATCATCTCCTAAATTGACAGAGATGCCTTTGCTGAGAGGACACAGGTCTGCAAGGCCAGGCCACTCTCCCTGAGGCACGGTTGTTTTTTCTTTTGGGCCACAATGTGTTCTCAATAATGTCATCATAAATTTCAACTATTTCCTCTATTTCCTTTGATGCAGTAGAGCTTTAATTGCATTTACAGTGGAGCAAGCACGATCAGAATCCAAGCTTTTATATACAACTTTCAGGCACATTTCTGGAATTTATTTTGATGCGCACAAGCTTAGCTGCAATTGTTTCAGATGTTCTCCCAGCTATTTTCTCTCCCCTTTCCTATCCCCACATGAAACACTAACAGTTGTATTGTCTTTTATGTGCTGAGGAAGTGAAGGAAGGGGAGGGACTTCCAGGAATTTTTAATTTATATATTTTTTTACTTTAATGGGTTTTTTAAATTTTTTTATACATATATGAAACTATATGTACAGACACCAAGAGAGAGAATTTGGAGTGCTCAGCCCAGCCCTTGGTTTCACATTTTTAAGCAACATCACTCCAGCACAGCAAGGATAATTACTATTTTTTAGTTCTCTCTCCTTGTTTGACTCCATTTGGATTTTGAAAAGCTCTCTATATTAAAGCTTCTCATTAGCCATGTGAAGCCCAGTACCCCAGAAACAGTATTTAATTCAACCATGACCTCCCTTCTGGGCATTTCCTGGCAAAAAAATTGCCAGTTGGAAAAGCTGAAGACGGCCAAACATTCACTGCAAGGAAGTGCCAAAACAAGGGTCTTTATTGCTGATAAAAGCCATGGAAACATCAGAATGCAAAACAAAGGTGCTGCCTTTTTTTCACTTCCATCTGCTTCACTAAAGCTGTGACTGCTGCTGTGATGGAATTGAAGGCACCAGTTTTCACCCTGAGATAAACTCTAGCACAGTAGCAAATGACAGAAGCAATTTTACTCCCTGTGCTAAATCGCTATGTTTACTCGTACATTACTACCAAGCAAGTTCCTCACACCACATTCTCATTTTCTGTGTTCTTCACAATGCTCATACTCAGGAGTTAGGCCTGATAAAAAACAAAACGTTTATCATTAGCCCTGGCTATGCTAAAACAAAGGATGCTATGGTCTATTTCCAAAGGAGAAAAGGGGATAAACCCTCAGCCTCCACAATTCCCTACAACTCCTGTTACTCTGTGGTCAAACCTGTGTATTAATAAGATCTGGTGTTTATGATAGCCTGGATGCCGGTTCCACCACCTGGAAGTGCAGCTATCCCAGGCATCCACAGTGCTCAAGGACAATTCTGCTTGCACTTGCCAGGAGGATGAGCCTCGCCTGTGGGTGCTCACAGCCAGCTGTGCAAGGCAGCAAGATTCACCCTCCCCTGCTCTTCACATTTTTAGCATAGCCAGCTCCTGAACAAGCACAGACGTCTAGAGAATTTTTGGAGACTTTTGCACAAATGTCTCCAAACTCACAGTGACTCAAAAAGCCAAACTGAATTCCTCACAGTGTCCACAGCCATGAACCACCTGAATGAATATATGGCTCATCTTTACACAGAGCACAGCTATACCCATACACCTAGAGCTGGATTGTACAACACGGATACACCTGTGCCAGCAGAACACTCCCAAGACGAATGCAACTGACCACTTGTGACTGCACAGGAGCAGGAATCACCTGTACCACAAACAGGTGCCACTGGGCTGGCAGAACAGTGCTGGTGCCAAGTCACACCAGCTGGACTTCTAATGACCACACAGCAATTATTGCATTAAAGAAATCATACCCCTTGCAGTCATAATTATACTGGTACAAAAAAAACCAAACTACATGCAGACCAGGCCTTAAATCAATTTAAGAAACCTACACGAGGGACTGTCCCTCTTTAATGACAAAGCCATTTAAATAAATTTGTTTAAATCAAGACTTCAGACCTAAATATTGTTTTTTTAAGGAGTGTGATTTTGTTACCTGCATGCATGCTGACCTTGCAATGAAGTCAGTGACTTTGACAACTCACTCTTAGGAGCTCCGAGTTTGTGACAAGGATAATAAACAAAAAGCAGTAGGGTAAACACGTCTGCTTCAGTGGTTTGAAGCAACCAGAACAATTCACAGCCACTTGAAAGTACCGTGAAAAACAGATATTAACAGTGAAGGGGGCTGTTGCACTGCAGTGGTCTGTGAAAAACACCCATCTTGGCCAAAAAAAGAGAAATGGAGAAAAGAGAGAAAAGAGGCAACTGTGGGAAGCTTGAAAATCTAGTCATTTTATTTGTTCAACATAATTTCCTTTCTCTGCATTTATCTACGTGTTATTCTTCCCTTATTTATTATTTAATACTCTTTCAAAATCTGGAACAACAGAAGCAGCTTGCAAGTCCTTCCTTTTACCTACACCACTGAACACTCAGCAACTCAAGTCCCTAAAACCAAGCAACAAGACAAAGTCACAGAGGGATCAGACAGCTCAGTACCACAGCAGGCATCACAGTGGCCACCGCCTGTCAAGAATGAAAGCACAAAGCAATGCAAGAAAGAACAACAGCAACAATAATAAAATCTGCCTTCTGATGTTTCCCATGTTAGTGGAGTGCAAAAATTTACTCTGCAAGTTAAATAATTACAATACTTAGCCTGGGCACAGCCCTAGCAGTATAAACACACCTTTTATCAATACCTTCTCTCATCTTCTCATAGAATCAAGCTCCGCAGCATATTTTCTGTTTGTGCAACAGAACAGTTGTGTCTTTTTAACAAAAAAAAAAAAAAAAAACCCAAATGGTTGCACAAGGTATTGTCTATGTGATATTCACTGTACAAACTGTGCCATCAAGTGAAAAACAGGAGATCCTCCCTAGCACAGCCACAAGGCTAGACATGCATGTCTACACCCTCAGCACCAATGCCTGCTTCATTTATGGGAGATATTTTACTACTTCCAGCCCTTTTTTACTTAACTCACACCAGTCAAATATTCCTCAGCCATGCCAGAAGCCGCTCCCCAGAAAGCTACAATACTTCTTATCTGTCTGCAATGCAAAATCAAGATATTACCGTGCTGCTAATGCCGGTCTGTCACTGTTAGCACTGACAAGAGTGCCCTGGGAGGACCTGTGCACCAGTCTTTGAACAGATGAGATTTTCTAGCACCAGAGATAGTGAAAAGAAAAAAAAAAAAAAAAGCTGCATTTGCCACCACTGCTAGCACAAGGTAAGAGCAGAACAGCACAATAGCATTCAAAGCACACTGAAATGATAAAGGTCATAAGGATTTGCCTACGTAAAGATTTACAAAAAAAAAAAGTTACCACAATAGCATTAAAAGAAAGATTTCTCTTCCAAGTATCACCTCTGACAATGGGCTCTGCCTAACAAAGCATGACAGATCAAATCAAACACTGGCAGAGGTCAGCACTGCTCTCATTTTCTTCACTTCACCAGGTCAAAGGTCCAAGCTCACAGCAGTCAAGCAGATGGAAGAAGGGTGTCTGTGCTCCAGCACATTTTGCCATTTAAATCACAGGGAGAAGCAGGGCTGCTGAGGGCTTGTGCTGCCATTTGTTTGAACCAACTCACCTGCAGAGCACAGGAACGTTGGACAGCAGACAGTAACCCACCAAACTTAAGAGATACTGCTTTCCACATCCACCCTCCTCCAGCTGCATGGGCCAAGGCTACACCTGCAGCCATCCTGAGAAGATTCAGCCCAGCCCACTTCAGCTGCCCACACTGGGCTGGAGACAGCATCTTGGGATGTCCAAGGCCAAGCACTGTTTAAATAGAGAAGAAATGCAGCTACACACACTGACCTGACTGGACACAGGATCACAGTAGGATCTTCATATCTAACACTGTTTAAAACAGCCACATCCATCACAATTGGATGGAGGCAAATTCAGGTGTGTCATCACAGCATAAGCTCAGTGCCCCAGGATTCCAAGTCTGCTCCATTCTGAGCTCCCAACCCACCAAGGTGTGTAACAACAGAACTGGTGGCTACTTTCACACAGGAAACAACAACTGGGAAAAATCAAAATCACACCTTTGATTTGAAGGTCAGAAAGGAAACAAGAAGTGGGGGATTTTCAGATTTATTTATAATTATTTTTATTAGTTTTGTTTTTAAACCTGAACACCAGTCTTTACCTCAACTGTCTCAGAGGCCCAGTATCTCTGTAGGAATTTTACAGGAATAATACTGGCATTAAAGGTCTGCCATACTGAGAGAAAAAGGTCAGTGGAAGAGTTAGATGCCGTTTTCTGTGGTTTACCTACATCACTTGAGTAGAAAAATGACATGCAGCCGATTGCCAGCAGGCTCTTTGGACTGCCTTTCCAATAAATGTAAAAAAAAGGAATCACAGCCTTTGCTAGCTCTGCTGATTAAAGACAGACAGCACTTCATCTGACTTCTTTCGCAATAAGATGACCATAATTCACATTTAATATGCCGCAAAGTCATCTGCCTTCCAAGTACAGGAGTGTGTTCTGCTGAAAGTCACTGCCGTTGGGTCAAATTTAAACTCAATATTACAGGACAGAAATTACATTGCTATTAATAATAAATAGTCATGATAATGTTTTCCCTTAATAGGGCATCTCTTCCCCAAGAATCCTAATGCTTTATAAACTCTGGACTGAGTTTTATCCACTGCTACAAGCCCAACTTCTGCCTGATTTGCATGGGTGCAGGGGAACGTAGAAATTAATTAGAGATTGCATCAGATCTGTAAATTACTTCACTGCATTTTGATGTTCCTCCCACCTCAGGGGTAGACCCAGCAATAATACTGTCAGTGCTTTAACAAGGAGCTCTCACAAACACATTTGGACAGCAGGCCTACACTGCACGCCTGTGTGGTGCCAGTGCCTTCTGTGTTGGGGTGGGAAGGTAAGGATCTGAGCAGTACTATTTATGTTCCTCTATAAATAAAGATGCTCCCTCATGACCACAATCAAGTACAGAAGAACCACCAATCAGCAAAAAACTTTAAGTGCTCCTTAAGAGGAGCAGCTTCTGGAGGGCTGGGAAAGTCATACCCTGTGTAGTACGCAGGCAGAATGGACTCCAACCATGCACTACTACAACATAAACATTTTAAAAACTAATACTACATAGACATGGCCGTGAACACGTGCAGTAAATATTCGACATGCAGCTCAGCGTTCCTGTCCTTAACTTGGGATGAAAGAGCAAGCAAAACAACTGTAAATAGAACCAAAGATAACATCTCCAGAGATATGCTAAACATCTGGTACTTGAGTCTTCTCAAAAGCAAAACATTTGCTCCCCAGAAACACTTATGTGGAACTCGTGGAACTCTGGAACAAGTTCTCTTGATCCAAGCTGACTTGACACAAACACCAACATGAACAGGCACATAGAAACATCTGTGCCTGCAAGATGAAATGTCACCGAGGTCTTCTCAAAACCACATGCAATAAATCACTTCACCTGATGTGGCAGCTACTCAGTCTCACAAAGCAAGTGTTTCAGTCAGGATCTGAAGAATGTCATATCTAATTGACTGAGGAGGGATTACACTGGGAATAATCATGTGCTGACAGTTTTGAAAGAGGTGGAGGCTCATCTCATACAGTCTGTACTAGCAGCTCTTCCAATGCTAGGCACAAATAGGCACCCAACAGGTGACTTATTTCATCCCTGTATGTAAACACGTCTCCCCTGCCGGATCAGGCTTGAGATATGACTGTACTGCTGAAGCATGCAGGGAAAAGAGGACAACTTCTAGCAACCATATTGAATGTTTCAGTTCAGTGGGAAGGGAAAACACCCCTATTCAACAGCAGGACTGTTCGCAATGCTTACCTTAATATTCACCCATTGATCTTTCTTGACCACCAAGCAGCAAGTCAGTCAGGACATCAGTTTTATATTATGCTCAAGGGAGGGAATACAAAGCAATAACAAAAAGAGCTCACAAGTGAGCAGGACAGACCAGGGGCAAGAAAGGGAAAGGGTCAATCAGGCCCGTTTTGTAGAAACAAAGGAGGAATTTGATTCCTTTCATCCATCAGCGTATTTCACATAAACCACCACAGGTTGTATTTGTATTTTTGGTCACTGTTCAAACCAGCCTGGTTTACAATTCACTCGATTTCCCAGTTGGTTCCAAAGACTTGCCCAACATTAATCCTACTCCTAAGAAAACTACCATAGAGTCAGATGCAGCTCAGGAAGCTTTTTCTAACAGAGATGGGCAGCAGAGGTTTAAAGGAAAAGCTAGCAATGCAAGTTTGAAGCTTTATTTCTCCCATTTTCTCCCCTCAACAGCTGCCAGGAAGCCACAGTTTGGAGACTTCCTCAGCTGGGCATGTTTTCATACGTTTCTGTTTCAACAGCAGTTGACGGGCCAGTGTGCCAAAAACATTTCAAGCGGCAGCAACACATCTCCATGTCAGGTGCATCAGTGAAAACAAAACAACTGAGTCCATCCTGCCGAGTGGTCAGAGTTAAACACAGCTGTGGGGGCACCTGCTTCACCCCAGCTTCACCCCTGCAGTCTGCATCAGAAATAGGCCAGAGAGGACTTACTGTATGCTGCAAATCCACTGTGGAAATTCAGCTCTAGATGGGTGATGGAAACACCACCAAATGTTGGCTTAGGCTTTTACTTTTTAATAATGAAACTTCGCCAAATCAGAACACAGCTTCAGGAAACAAGACCATTTCAAATAAAACATGGGTATCAAAGAAAAGCTGGTCCCTGTTTCTTCACAGGCCAGATATGCATTCTGTAATAGAGAAGCCAGACACGCATGTTATTAACAAGCAACTCATGATTTCTCAACCTCTTCTGCTGCAGTGCAGGACAATGTTTAGACCTCCTGAAATCTCCATCTGTAAAACCTCTATGTCCCATCACTAGCTGCTACATAATACTTTTCGTGAGAAATTTCAAGAGTAAGGAATGTTTTTTTTCATTGTTTGCTTTTCTCAGTCCATACAACATTGTCCCTGTTTACCAAAGACTTCTGCACCTCCCACTTGAATTGCAGCCTCTCCCACAAACCAGAAAATTCATTGATTAAAGCAAAATAATCACTCCAGGATACAGCAGTTTCCAGCCATGAAGAGAAGCAGGACCAGGAAACAGAGCTGCCAGCAAAGAGATATTCCTCTCAGCAGTTTGGGAACTTCTGCTCTAGCCCCCTGTTTGCACCTGTAAGAACATGCAAGAACTTTCATTGTTATAAACCCAATGTGTGTATTTAAAAAGAAAAAAAGGAAAATTTACCTCCAAGATAACTGTTAGAGGAGTTATTTGTAGTCCAAGATATATTTCTATAATAATCTTTTAAGTAAAACACTATAAAAAATTACCAGAAGTTGCACATTATCCTCTTGTAACCTGCTTAGTGAGTTCCTGTTTAATGACCATTCCATGCATTTTTTACACCAACTTTGTCACCCCTACAACATACAAATAACGACTGCTGAGGAAAGAGAGGAAGCCCTTTAACCAGAGGTGAAAGGGAACCAACAACAGTGCTGTTCTAATAAACAGGGAGAAAACACCTTTTTTCCTGATCTGGTCTGTTGCTAGCAGATTGCATCAGCAAGTTACCATTAACATCTCAGTTACATCAATTCATAGAACCATTCATAAATTCAGTTCATGTTTGAGAACAGACTTTTTTTTATTCTTCTTTAATCTGCAAATATTCAGAGAAGGACAAAACATTATTACTTTATTATGCTAGACATGTGTCTGGTCTTCCGACAAAAAGCACACCAATGGTGTTTCTTTACTATTTCTCAAATTTTGTTTTTCTAAGAGATGCCTTGTGTCTGCCTGAAACCTCATGGGACTCTAAGAGCCCAAGGGGCGCCAGTACACTTCCATGAGCAACACCTGCAGGAAGAGAGTGTCACAGGAAAACTGACACAATTGTCGCCAGATTAATGTGTGTCATACGTAAAACGTTGTTACCTTATATTGTCCTTTAAATGTGTTTTGTTTATATGTATTTCTACATTACAAGTTCATTCACATATCATTCTTGCAAGCAAGTCAGGCTTCTGGTGCAAGCATAGCATCTTCAGGAAAAAGTCAAATGTATTATAAAAGAAAAGCAAATGTTCTAACTCAAAGAACAAGTATTTCCGAGTACAGAAAGTAACACAGAGCAAAGATTCCAGACAAATGCCTACACTTCACTTGAGGCACGATTTTTTCTTTAGGTACTGACTTAATTTCCTTAATTGCATAATTTTAAATGTGGAAAACACTAGCTGGCTGCGATATTAGCGGCATTTGAATGGTGACTAATTCTAATGAGTATGCTAGTAGCAATTTAACACTAAGACACACCACACGCATTTACGAGGCGGAGAGCGATAGCAATCGGCCTCCTTAGCCGCAGCCCCAGAGCCGAACCAGCCACTCCGGCTCATAAACCTCCACTCTCCCTGCGACGACACCTCACAGCTTCTTCCTCTCACGTTCACCTTCAGTCACCTATATTTGAGGGGACAAACTAACACCTCTTTACTGCAGAGGGTGCTTCCACTAAAATCCATCGGAAAGCCAGCGTCCGAGGAGCACAGATCCCGAAGCTGGAAGAGTAAAGCCCAGACTTGCGCTCACGCAGGAGAAAGCGAGACGCGGCCCGCTTTTGCACGCCTGAAACCAGAGCAGCTCACCACAGTGCATGTCTACTTTTTCAGTCCCTCCTTCCCTTTGTACGTGAGCTTCGCTCAGCCTCGGCTGTAACAGCGTTTCCTCTGCTGTCATGCTGTCACCGCTTCCTGCCTCCCTCCCTGGTTCCAGCTGGGGTCCCGGGGGCAGCGCGGACACCGGCACTCCCCGGGCAGCGAGGGTGCCCCAGGGCGGGCGCGATGCTCGGATCGCCGCTCCCCTGCCAGGCGCGGATGGGAACCGGAGGGCGGGATGATTATTTCCTCCCTTTTACCGCGACTTTCTCCTTTTTACCATCACCATGGATGACACCTGCTCCCTCCTCTCGCACCCTGGGGCGTCAGGCCCGGCCCTGCCCAGGCTTGCCCGAGCATCCCGGAGGGGCGGGTCCCCGGTGCCGAGGCAGCTCGCCGGCGGGGACCGGGGATACGGGATGTCACACCGAGCTGCCGCAGCAGCGCCATCCCCCGCGCCCCGCCGGTCCTCGGCCTGCACCCGCGGCTCGGCCAGCCCCTCTCCGGAGACACGGGGAATGGGGAAGAGGGCTGAAGAGTAAAGCGAAGGGAAAACTCCGCGCTGTGGGGGGAGTTCAATTCCATTCAGCCCGAGGCGGGGTCGCTCCCCCGGCCGCCCGCACTCACCCAGGGTCTTGACGGCGACCTGCCGGGTGAGCGGCGGCGGCAGGTTGACGCAGACCAGGTCGACGTCCTGGTGCAGCAGCACCTCGTCGATGCGGCTGGTGTAGAAGGGGACGCTCATCTCCTTGGCCAGCTCCTCCGCCTCCTCGGGCGTGCGGCCCCACAGCGCCTTCACGGCGAAGCCCTCCGCCTTCAGCAGCGGCACGATCACCCGCGCCGTCAGCCCGGTGCCGAACACCCCCACCCCGGGCAGCATGGCGGCAGCGAGGCGGGTGGCACGGCGAGGCGAGGCGCTCCCTCCTTCTCTCAGCGGGGAGAGGGAGGCAGCCCCCGCTCGATATCGCTGCTGCTGCTGCGGCCGCTGCCGCCGCCGGGGCCGGGACCAGCCGCCCCCCGCCTCAGCAGCG
>VXBU01032193.1:2014985-2038125 GCA_013400315.1 Bombycilla garrulus | reverse complement strand
GAGCGGCGGGAGCGCCCGCCCGTCCGGCTGTGCGGCCAGGCGCGGTCTGCGGGGGCACGGTGCGGACGTCGCCCGCAGGTGCGCTCCGCGGCATCGCCGGAGTTTGCCGTCCGCCTGGCGGGTCGGTATCGGGGCATCTCCGGAGACTTACCACCTCTTCCCCCACGGGAGAACCTCAGAGGGGTCGTGGTGATGGGCAGTCGTCGGAGTCACGCCCCAGTGATAGCCCAGGAGAGGTGGGAGAGCCACGGCTGCAGACTGGCGTGAGCTGGTCGTGTCCATCGCCCTACGGTCCGTCTCCTCCTAGGACGGTCCTCCAGAACTGAGATGTCCCAGAGCACGAGGGGAGCTGCCGTGAAGCCCGAAAAGTGCCGTGCGCGGGGTCGGATTCCAGCTCCACCACCTGTGCTTCGCACCACATCCACTCGCCCGGGATGCCCAGCCAAGATCTCCACCGCCTATCCCACATTGGACCGTTGTTCATTCACTCCCATTAGAAATATCGAGACTGTTCAGCTTTACTGGGACATCGGTTCTCCCTTTTTTCCCAGCAAAGCTTCAGTATGACAATCCCCTTCTCCATGGGTCTACTTTCATAGTTCAACAACCACGAATTTGCTAAGGCAGCTTAGGAAGCTTTAGCTACTGCTGCCCAGTCCACAGCATTTGTCCAGGGCCTCTGGAGGCCTGGAAGAAGCCCAGGCAGGGCAGTAAAAGCACATAAACTTCTTGTGGGCAGGAATCATGCCTCCTTTGCAGGCCCAGTACTTGGTGCTGTGCTCTAGGTCTAACTCGGGAATGTTGGGTTTGCTGAAGGTGTGTCAGGGATTTCATGAAGCTTGCAACACATTGAATTACAGCATCATAAAATCAGAATGGCTTTGGTTGAAAACGACCTTAAAGAGCATCTTGTTCCAGCCCCCTGCCATGTGCAGGGACACCTTCCACTAGACCAGGTTGCTCAAAGCCCCATCCAACCTGACCTTGAACACCTCCAGAGAGGGACAACTTCTCTGGGCAACCTGTTCCAGTGCCTCACCACTCTCATAGTGCAGAATTTCTTCCTAATGTAGAATCTAAACCCACCTTCTCTCAATTTAAAACCATTTCCCCTTGTCCTATGACTACATGCCCTTGTAAAAACTCCCTTTTCAGAAAATGAAACCTTCCAGCACCGCTGGTGGTGCCCTGTGCCAGCTCCTGCTCATGCCACCTTTGCCCCATTTGGGCTGAGTGCTGGGCCTCCAGAGCCACTCTCCTGCCAACCAGGAGGCTGCCAGGTGGGCCTGGGAGCACGTGAGGATTGTGGTGCCCATTGGCCTCACACAGGTCTGTACAGACCTCGTTCCTACAGAGGTGAATCTTTGCCCTGCTCTGCACACAGATCAGCTGGTGTGGAAGTAGAGCGGCTCTCGGGAGTGCCACACAGTTGCCTCACTGCCTATCTGACTCTTTAAAAAGAAAAACTAGAGAACATCTTGCTTCTAATTAGAGGATGAGAATAAATACGTTTTTCCACATATTGTCTTCTTTACCAGTTCCTAGGAGAAAGGAAGAGAAGGGGAAGGGAAGAAAGGGAGGAAGGAATGAGAGGAAAGTAAAGAGAAAAGGAAAGTGTAAGAAATTATGAAAGAAATTAAAAATCTTTCCTATATGAAACTCCTGGAAATGTGCCAGGGACAATGTTGGAAATATAATCCACCAGTGCTCAAAAAAACTAGGCTTGGAAGCCAGCACTCTTCTCTCATACTCTGTAAAGAGGTGGGGTGGTTTTGTTTCCTGCCACCATCTCACAGCAAACTCTTCTTTATAACAAAAACCAGAGACACTGAAAGGCTTGATGCAAGTTAAACATGTTTTGCTTTCCATGCACTATTAGCACTGAAGTGAAGGAGATGGATACTCTTTGGCTTCTGACAATTGAAATACAATCCAGATCTATTTGTCAGAGAACCACAGGGGTATTACCTTTCTTTAAAATACAAAGATTGCTTTTGGGCTCTCCATCAGACATTCAAACTTGCTGATAGGGGTTGTTCCCAGGATGAGAATTTGTAATATCTGTCTTATTCGCTTGTCTGTGCATAATAAAAAAACCCAGAAAAGTGGCTAGGTTGCAGGAACAGGCTAAATATGTGATAGTTGAAGAGAAGTAGATGGTATATATATATAATATACAGCTTTTATTTTAGTAGGCACCAGCCACTTTATGAAGTTCTGTGTAAGATCCCTGTTTTGGGAAATATTCAGTAATGCGTTCAAACTGGGAATTGAGGACTTGGCAATGAAATTATTGCTATGTTCAGTGTTGTTACTGATAAGTAAAGCTTTACAAAAGGAAGGCCTTTAAAATCATGGCTCAGGCCTGTTACTTCAGCTAAGTAGAAAAGAACTGTGGGAAAGAGACTCAGCTGAATTGGGGGTAGAAAAACAGGTTACATAACCATTGCATGTTCACATCGTGGTGTGTGGTGGTTGGTTGAATTATGTTTGTTATGCTTTAAAGCTGTGTAACTGATAAAGGCCTGACTGCTTTAAAAGGCCTGGTTTTTGCAATAAAGCAGCTCTCCTTTGCACCTGCCTGGGGATCCTGCATCACTATGGATCCTCACCCACATGCTGTTTCCCTAGGAAGAGTTTTTCCTTGCTTTACTTTTTATTTTCCTTTCTCCATTTAGGTTAACATAACTTTGCAGAATTAAACTGGGCAGATTCAGATGGTGCCTAGCCCTCAGCACTCCAGCAGCCAAGTCAACCTGAATTATCACATCTGCAGCAGCCCCGTGTTCCCCCTCACTTCTTTTTGCAGGGGTATTTGGGGACATACTGTAGACTGTTAGTATTGGAACAGGGTCAAACTTTCTCAATTAATTGTGGGAAATAGAGCCACCTATTGCCACGCCTGCCTGTCCTCATGAGCATCCAGAAGGACTGAGGGAGGGCAGTGAAGGACAATTGGCCTTTCACTGGGGATACTGAGGATACAGACCATGTCCTCACAATGCTGTAGGCAACTGCAAACATGAGTGAAAGCTCAAGTCCACCTCACTGATGCTGCCAGTTACTTCTGACTTGAAATCAGAAATCTGGGCAAGACTTTTTTTTTCTTTTTTTCTTTTTTTTTTTCTGTGCAAAACAGAAGAAATAAGACAACAATGAAGTGCCTCACATTGAAGGTCCTGTCTAACCAGGACCACGGCTCCCTGAATTGAGTGTACTGAAATACAAAGCCTCTCATACTCTGTGTATCATACCTTTACACCTCTAAACATGTCAATCTTGTCAACAACACCAACATTTTGTTCTTAAGGTTGCTAAACCTTCCTTCAATGAAGACACACACCCAGAGATTTCTCACACAAGACAGTGATTTTGTTTGTTCTTGATTTTTCTTCTGAAAAACAGAAGTTATTAAATAAAGTTGCACATAGTAAAACAAAACCATAAAAGTCTCATACATCCTTTCTCTAAGTTTTGTAATGAATGCTGCAGAAACTAATAAAATGTGGCAGCCACAACTCTATTCATTTTACTTATTTCAGCTGAGTTTTGTGGGTCCAGGTCATTATACTGTCCAATGGTTTTAACAGATATATTACCAACTTTTTGTGAGAAATCCCAGCTCAATAGCACTTTTACAGAATTCTCATACAATTGTTTTCAAAAATTCAAAACTGTCTTACTTAACTACCTAAAAATGTTTTATTTAGCTTTTGTATTTAGTTTTGTTATTATTAAGGTAATTTTAGGTTGAAAGTACTAGATGTAAGAGGATAAATAAAATGTATTAAAAAATCAATCAAGCATTAAATATGCATTATCTGTTAGCATAAGTAAAATGCAGAAAATTGGTGGTCACACATACAGATTGCACTTCGTCAAGAAACATTCTCAATTTACTTTCCAAATGTGTGTGAAGGCATCTTCCCACATATTGCAGAGCTTTCAATTCCAGAACCTGCTCAGCTCAAGACAAAAATAAGATCCACCTGATGGAACACCAGGAACACACAGTGCTTCTTTTTTACTTCTCTGTTCTTAAAGATCTGTTCTTTTTCAGATTTTTAAACATTTAGCCAGTCAGACTCCTCAGCTGTGTTTCTCAAACCTCTCACATATCCATCTGAACAAGAAGGGAAGGAGCTGAATAAGACATAGCTTTAGAGAAACCCTGAAATGGAGCTTGCTGTCTCTCCAGATACTTCTCAATTCCCAGGATTTTAAGATTAATTAGCTCATTTCCTTTTTACATAGATCAGTGTCTTTAAACGTGAAACAGCTGTGAATTTTCATTAACCAGTCAATTCCTTCTGGGGTATGAGGTTAGTGATCACCACTATTGGGTTTCTTTTATAATTCTGAGGTTGAAATTATTTGCATGGAAATAGTATTGCTTCAGAGATGGGGAAAAACTGGTGATTCAAACCTGTCTGGTCCTCCTACTCAGCTGTACTGACTCATCCATAGCTTTAATGCGCAACACGAGAAAGGATGTCTGAGATGAGTTGCTCAAGTTCTTTTTTACATCTAATGCCACACAACTGGCAGTTTCCCAAGCTGACAGGAATTTGCTCTTGTGAAGAGCAAGTTTGTTTTAGTGTCTCTTTGAATGCATTTCCTCTGAGACAATCCACAGAAGTTCTCGCTCTGAGTTCTGAAGGCAGAAATTGCTTTAACATTTATAGTATTAAATGGTCCAACATACAACAGAGAAAACTAGAGTAGACCACATTGCTAGCAAAGGGTTTATAATGCATTCAGCCCTCTTCTATTCTGATCAGTGAGAATTGTGACCATGCCTGGGGTTTCTGAGCCTGTTCAGTATGTTTTTTTACATTTATTCCTTTCCACTTTCCAAAGCCTTTCTTTAGAAGACGTGTATGCAAAGTGTGGTTGGGCTGTGAGAAAGCTACCAAAGCTTCAAGAAGCCACATCACTAACAAGATGTTTGTGAATGCATTGCTGCTCTGTTCACTAAGGCACAGAAGAGGACCTAAACAAGCACAATTTCCACTCTTTGATAACCTGTGACATCGTATGAAGACAAGGGCATGCATTCTCACTTTACATGTGGAGACGCTAAGGCTCAGAGAAAATGAATGCCATGTTCTCTGTTGTTCTCTGTTGGGTCTTTTTGGGTGCTTGAGGACAACTAGGCACCCCAAATGGGACGCTCAGTAGGTATGCACTTACGCTCTGGTCTGGCTGGCTTCCCCAAGCTCCTGTCGATCCAAGTTCAATAACTTGAGGAAGCAGGTGGAGAACCTGTTAGCAGAGATGTACATGGGATCGTCTAATGAAAGCAGGGAATAGACACACAGCTACATGGGTGCAGCCAGGACCCATGATGGTGCAATATGCTTAAAGCTCACATCAGTCATTCCCTCCTGACAGAAACATGGGTGGATGCAGGAGCCAGCGAACGTGCAAGCACTGCATCATCAGATGTGTTGTGTGCACGTACCTGCTTATGAATTCCCTGCCATGCCTTCAGCAAACCAGCCACTCCTAAGACAGACCTAGAGCACAGCACCAGGTACTGGGCCTGCAGAGGAGGCGTGATTCCTGCCCACAAGAAATTTAGCTTTATGTGCCTGCTCTCTCTACTGCCCTGCCTGGGCTTCTTCCAGGCCTCCAGAGGCCCTGGACAAATGCTGTGGACTGGGCAGCAGTAGCTAAAGCTTCCTAAGCTGCCTTAGCAAATTCGTGGTTGTTAAACTATGTAAGTAGATCCATGGAGAAGGGGATTGTCATATTAGTACTTGACTGGGGAAAAAAAAGGCAACAGTGGGAATGAGTCACAGAAATTCTTCATTCTGAAAAGCGGTTTTGAGCCTAAGCAGTAGTTTGTGTCATATCACACTTGTAAAGTGCTGTGCAAATAGTTGTAATATGGAGCAAAATGGTTATTATTTTAGCAATATTACATTGCACATTGCTTGCAGGGCATCTGAGATGTTACTTTGGGATGAAAATAGCAGAGAATCATCACTTTATAACTCACGCAAGAGTGGATGAAAGCAAGCATGTGTTGATTTCTAGATGTCTAAGCCTGGCCATTCAGGAGGGATTTGAAAGGGTCCAGTTTCTTAGAAAGCCCCCTTTTATCATGAAGTCATGGAATCATAAAATGGTTTGGATTGGAATGTACCTTAAAGAGCATCTAGTTCCAACACCCCTGCCATGGACAGGAACACCTTCCACTCAATCAGGTTGCTCAAAGCCCCGTCCAACCCAGCCTCACACACTTCCAGGAAGCCCAGCTTCCCTGGGCAACCTGTTCCAGTGTTTCACCACCCAAATAGTAAAGAATTTCTTCCTGATACCTGATCCAAACCTGCCCTCTTTAAATTTAAAACCATTACTCCTTTTGCTGTCACTATCTGCCCATGCAAAAAGTCCTTCTCCCTCCTATTAATAAATCCCCTTAATGCAACAGAAGGCTGCAAAGAGGTCTCTCTGAAGCCTTCTCTTCTCCAGGCTGAACAACCCCAGCTCTCTCAGCCTGTCTTCACGGGAGAGGTGTTCCAGCCCTCTGAGCACCTTTATGGCCTCCTCTGGACTCACACCATATGCCTTAGCATATCTTCTAGAAGAATCCACTCCTTGATCTTCCAATGCACAGGGGTGAGGGCCACCACTCTGTTGTTTCCTACATCCTCCTTTCTCGCCTTTTTAAAAATTGGAGCAATGTTTCCCTTTATCCAGTTACCAGGAACTTCATCTCACTGCTGTGACCTTTCAGATGTAGCAGAGAGTGACAGCAGTCAGTTCCCTCAGGACCCTGGGATGCATTTCATCCAATCCCATAGACTTGTGATTATTCAGCTTCATCAAGTGATCCTGAATCTGCTCTTTGCTTATTGTGGAAGAGACTCCACTTCCCTTGCACCCACCCAGAGGATCAGGGACTTGAGAGAAGCGGGAAGCCTGACTGCCAGTGTAGGCTGAGGTAAAGAATTCACTGAGTACCTCAGCCTTCTCCATATCAGTCACCACCAGTTCACCCCTCTTGCTTCTAAGGGGAGTACATTCTTCTCAGCCTTTATTTTCTGACCTAAGTATTTATTGAATGCCTTATTTTTATTCTTCACCCTCCTCACCAAGTCCTGCTCCAGCTTTGCCTTGGTTTCCCTGACCCCATCCCTACACATCCAAACCATATCCCTGTACTCTTCCACCAGGTCACCTGTCACTGCTTCCGCTGCCTGTGAAATTCTTTCTTACTCCTCAGTTTGAGGAGCAGATCTGTGCCCAGCCATGCCATTTTCCTGCCTGCCTTGCTCCATTTCCTACATGCCGGGATAAAGAGCTTTTGCACTCTAAGAAAAGTGGCCAAGGAGTGTAACTTGACACAGCTCCATGCTAGAATCAGTCACCTCCCTCCTCAACTCCCCTATCTGAGAAAGTAATTGGGATTCCAACGTGACTGGCAAGAAACCTTAATGGAGAGAGCTATGGAACAGGTTTTAAAGGAAAACATATATGTTGCATGAATAATTTGTAATTGTCAGATATTCTAAATACTGCAGACTTGTACAGCCTTCCAGGATGCCGCAAATCAGTTCCATTTTCAGTGGAAAACCTGCTGTGTTTAAGAAAAGCTTGGTTATTCAGGCAGAGTAGGAAGGAATGTCTGTCTACCTGTTGAAACCAGCCCATACCCTGTGCACACTAGAAAGACAATGAATCACAGGTGCATCTCTTTCTTGGAAACAGATGAACACAGTTAATTGCCTCTAGACAGTGCTCTTACCTAATGAAGGTTTGTGTCCTGCTGCTGATCTTTACATATATATATTTTAATGATATTCAGTACTGAAACCTGCACTTTTCCTATAATCCGTCCAAAGGTCTGGATTTGTTAGCTTCCTGGACACAATGAAATGCCAGCCTTCTCTTTCCCTGCTAAGAAGGGAAATGAACTGAGGCAGTGGTATTTACTGCATTATCTACTGAGCTCCCTGCCTTCCTGATCCTAGGATCCTAGGAAGCCTTCCTCATTTGTTTCCATTTCAATTTTGAATTTATGGCACTAGGAATCAGAGCTGTGGATTGGCACTGTGATTACTTTTTATCTAAAAAAATACAAGTCAATGAGTCTTTCTTTTTTATGCATTGAGAAACAAAAATAGAGAAAATCCATTAGCTAGCTTCATGCTAGCACTGCAGCACAAACAATGTTAGTGCAGTTTGCTTTCAGACATTTCCAGATATTGGTGTGCATCTGCACAGCTACTGCTCCCTTTCACTGATGCTCTTTAAGACTGTAAAACTGTTAAATCTCAGGCCTTAGACTTGCCAGTGCTGATGTTATTGCGTTGAAGTCTGGCCTGCATTACCTGTTCTGTGACCTTGCTTCATTAAATCAATAATGGTCAATCATGTCTTTTTTAATTACACAAAGCGTAAATTCAGTCCAACCCAGTCTGTAGGCTCCTGGCTCTTTGCTATATCTCCTTTATCTGCAGTTGTAAATCCATTATTTTTTGCTATTTCTGGAGGTTGTTTCTTCAATCCAGGCAAATACTGAACCTTTGCAATGTCTGCAGTGAAGAAGTTGAGTGTTGTCATTCTCAGGAAAGCAGCAATGTCTGCTGGTCAGAGGAGGAAAGCCTGTCCATCCTGGGGATCCCTCGGGTCCCCATCCACAATGGGGTGAGGAGAGTACACTGTCAAGTGTTTCAGGGGATCAGAAACTTGGAGCATCGGTTTCCTGATAACAAAGAAATCATCAGATTTTTTTTTTAATTCTCTCTCTCATAAGAGCCAAAGGTATTTCTTGGCTTTTTTGCAGCTGGAGACTTCCTTCTTGAAATTAGGCTTAATTGCTTCCTCTTCCTCTTTCTGCCTTGCCCCGTCTGCCATTGTTCAGAACAGGCCCTGCCCTCGTGTGCCCAAACAAACACAGTGAAATTTCTGGTGTCCAGGCCTGAATCGTCACGGTCAAAATGAATAGGACAGAGTGACTCTCACGAAATCTGCAAACTGAGGCAGGCAACTAGACACTGATTTTAATGAGGTTATACTTTTGAGATGGTCTTTGAAATCATAACTGCTCGAGATTGACTCCCAACTCAAGAGAAACAGGTAAAATTTCCACACCAGATTCCCCACTAATATTTAAACAAGGCTTAATCTTCATCTTGAAATTAAAATACGTTCTTCAAAGGAACTTGATTTAAGGGAAAAATGTTTCTTCAAAAGTATTTTAATACCTCAGGTAACTATATGTATCATCATCAGGCTTCAGGCATTAATCATTAGGAGTAAAATGAATACTTAGCATTTTAGAAACTGGTGCAGCAACTGTGGTTTATTAAATAAACCCTCATGAAATGACTTCATAATTTCTCATCTGAGTGAATGCTATGGCCGGCAACTTCCAGTTGTGCCATGTCTCACCTATAGAGCACAGGATAATGTTTCAGCTGTGCACATGTCTTCTAATGCTTAAGGACACACCACCTTGCAGTGTAGGACAAATGACTCTTTAAAAGAAAAACTGGAAAACATCTTGCTTCTAATTAGAGGATGAGAATAAATACGTTTTTCCACATATTGTCTTCTTTACCAGTTCCTAGGAGAAAGGAAGAGAAGGGGAAGGGAAGAAAGGGAGGAAGGAATGAGAGGAAAGTAAAGAGAAAAGGAAAGTGTAAGAAATTATGAAAGAAATTAAAAATCTTTCCTATATGAAACTCCTGGAAATGTGCCAGGGACAATGTTGGAAATATAATCCACCAGTGCTCAAAAAAACTAGGCTTGGAAGCCAGCACTCTTCTCTCATACTCTGTAAAGAGGTGGGGTGGTTTTGTTTCCTGCCACCATCTCACAGCAAACACTTCTTTATAACAAAAACCAGAGACACTGAAAGGCTTGATAATGTTTCAGCTGTGTACATGTCTTCTAATGCTTAAGGACACACCACCTTTCAGTGTAGGACAAATGACCAAAAGTGGATGAATGAGGATCTCCCAGTAATAGGAGAATATTTTTTTTAATATTAATAAGGCTACATGATAGCACTCAGCACTTATAATATTAGAAAATCATAGCAACAAGGAAAGTAGGGCAGCTTTATTAAGGACAGTATGGAATCACGAATCTGATGCAGTACACATTGGGCTGTGTCCCACATATACCCTATGTGGGACACTGTCAAATATGTGACTGTGCTCCTATTGTTCTAATAAAAGTCAAAGGAGGGTGCTGAATACAGCAATGCAATCACTGGCAGTGCTCAGGTTAATGTGTCTGTCAGATGCATCATATTTATAATTTACCATGAAAAGTTAGGCTGGTTTTAATCACATTTGCAAATTATTTTACAAATCCAGGTTAGAGCCTTTACCCTCAGACTTTATACTTCACCAGGTTTGGTTGCCCAGAGAAATAGTTTCCAGTGTAGTGAACTTTGTGATTGGGCAAGGCTCAAAGGCGAGTCCAAAATATGCATGAAGCACTTGCAATGAAATCACGCTTATCTCAGAAGGAGAGATGCTCAACTTTTCTTTCATTAATTTCACGCTTGAAAAAATGCAGACATTTCAGATATCAACTGAGAGATGGAGAATCTCTGTGGTTTAAGCACTGAAATTTTATGTTCTCATCCTTGCATTGTTTTTATCATTTCAGATATCTGAACAAAGAATCGCTGTGCAGTTCATCTGGCATAGAAAATGGTCCAGAATTAAGTTGTGACTCATTTTCATGACAATTAAGGAGGAGGAAATATCAACTCTTTTCTCACAGAAAATGCCCTAAACCTAGATTCAAAGCAGTTTCATGTGGGTGCAAATCCTGCTCTTCTCTGCATTAAACTCCCAAAATATGCTCGGTCACAAGGCTTTAGAATCCTGCAGTTAAGCCTTTCAGTCAAGGCAGACAAACCTGCCTTGAGTCAGTTCTCTGCCATCAAACTTGCAGTGGAGCCAAGCAGTAGATAACAAGTTTTAGCAGCACCCAATGTCCTCTCCTGTTTATCCCCCAGGCAGCACATCACACGGTGGTATTTGATCTGAATATTGATGGCTGCCAGCATGCTACACTCAGCATGTTTATTTAGGAAAAAAACAAACCAAAACAACACAAAACCAAACCAAAACAACACAACCCAAAAGCAATGGCAAACTGTCTTGGAATAATTCAGAGACAACAGCTGGCATCAGGAAATTTGGTAACCTGCATGCGCAGCAACATACCAGCAGAAGGACGTGGCTGCCCTTGGAAATGTCCCAGAGCTCACTTCCTATTCCTGGAAGGAGATATAATTGCAGTAAGTGGTTTGGTGGGATTTTGAAACTCTCCCACAGTCATCCAGGGGAGTTATGCTGCATTTGGGCTGGGCTGGTTTAGTACAAAATGTGGGCAGGATGTGCAATGGTGGAGTGACTCTGAGAGTCAGACAGAAAGGAGGGAAGAGTGCATAAATCCCAGGTAAGGAGCAGCATAGTAAACAGCCTCTTTCCCTGGGGTGAACCAATCTATCAAGGCTGCTTTACTTTTCATCTCCTAACTTCCCAGGATGCCAAACCCCATCTCTGTGCTTTTCTCCCTTCAGATGCAGTAGGTCCCAGTTTCCTGCATGTCCTAGAAGTCTGACCTGTTGCGATTTTCCACTCCATGGAAATCTCAGGTTCCTTCGAGCATTTGTGGTCAGACCTATCTGGTAGTTTCAGAGGTACCTCTCCATCACCAGAGATGTGTGGGGAACATAAATGGGACAAGGGCAGA
Organism: Bombycilla garrulus; assembly: GCA_013400315.1. NCBI lineage: Eukaryota > Metazoa > Chordata > Aves > Passeriformes > Bombycillidae > Bombycilla > Bombycilla garrulus. Next base: position 2,026,392 of record VXBU01032193.1, on the reverse strand, counting down.
GAGATTTGTGTCTGGAGAGGTGAAAGGCCAGGCAGAAAACAAGAAGTGCCTTGCTCCTGGCAAAGGCAGCAGAGAGCAAGGTGAGACAAGTGCATTTTCTGGAGACTGTTTGTGAGGCAGGGCCAGGAGAGAGAGGAGGTGAAGCGAAACAGCAGCCAGCAGTGACACGGTTAGCAGCCTGCCTCCTTCCTCCTCCTTTTCGACCGCAGAGGCATGAAAACTCCCTACCTCCTCTAGTGAAAAATGAGCTTGGGTGGAGTGATTCATACGTGTGGGATTTAGACAATCTATTTTAGCCGTCACTTAAAGGAGAAAACAAGTGACCTTGGCCAATGTTATCGGGTTTTATTCCTGGTTTGAATTTGTATTTAATCATTTTTCCAAAGAGCAGTTGATGCTTAGTAGTTGGTAACCACTGAGATTTCTCCCACAGCACCTCATGACTTTTGTTGTATTTCATACTTTCTTGTTTTGCTAACTCAGAATGTGACATTATATGTTCAAATACTGAAACCAAAAGACATTTTTATTCAAATGTTTATGCTTTTACCTGTTAAATGTTTTTAATGTTCACCTTTCATTATATTAGAAAAGGGCAAAATATATTTTGTATTTACTAGGTAATTCCATTTTTTTTCTTAGTAGTTATGCTGAGTTGCCTCTGGATAGAAATTAGGCTATAATAACATACCAAAAGGCATCATTGCTTTCCATTATCAAATAAAGTAATATCAAATTATTTGAATATGAAAGAAGAAGATGTCAAAACACATTTTGTATTTAAAATTGACTGTATTATTATACAAAGAAAACTGATGTTTATGAAATAAATTCTAACTAGTGCTTAAACAGCCTGGAATTAGTAAATCCTAGTCCTGATGTCTCAGTTGATTCAGAGACTGGTGCGTAGGAAAAAGAAATTTACAGATCTTTTAAGCTGTAATTAATTTCTCAGTTCTAATAAACAAGTTGTTGACCAAGCTAAAATGAAGAAACTGAAATACAGGAAATACACTTTCTTCACTTGTGATAAAGGCTCCAAGTGAAAAATGCTTGTTTATCACTTCCATAGTGGTTGTCCCACTTCACTTCATGCCTTGGCTCCCCATTTCAGTGCTCTGCCATTCTTTAGAGCCTTGTTAGCAAACATGTTACTGAAATGCTGAGCTTTTCATTTGGGCAAACACTGGACCTCAGGTGTGCCCACCTCCTCACAAGCAGGGGCCTTCATAGCCGGCTTAGGAAGGGCAGAAATACTCCATAGGAAGTGGGAGGGAGAGGCTGAGAGCTGCTGGGAGTCTGAATGCATACTCCAAAAGGTCAGAGGTGGGATTTCACATTCTCTGAAGGCAGATGGGGGTTCTGAGTTTACTTCTTCTACAACTTGAACTAATGCCTTAACTACAGAGTTCATGCATAAAAGGGAACATACTGTCACCTCCAGATTTGCTGTCAGGGGAGGTGAGATGAACTTTGACTCCAAATGCAAAACAGGTTGAGAAACACAAGTTTGGCCATGAAGGTGACAAAGGCACGCATTGAAAGTGATGCTTCTCAAATCCAGAGCAACTTGCATTTTCTAGGAAACAAATCAAAAGGCTCCTCTGTGCAGACACTACCACAGCAGCTTTTCTTTGCAGCCAAATACAACTACGGATGTTCAGTATTTGTATTTTCCCCATTCTGACTGTTCATGATGCCTTTGGCAGTATTTTAATTTTGTTTTTAAACTATGGCACTTCTTGCAAATCACCTTCTGATATCTTGCAGGCTGTTAGTAGCTTCCAGACTGGAGGTTAAAAAGCTTTGACCCTGGAGACTCAACAACTGGAAAACTGACTGTGCAGAAAGGTTGGGAGCACAGAAGGATAAAACTGGATTTGCAACTGCCAAAAATATTTAACTTTCCTAAATCTAGCATAAAGTATTTTTCCATGTCACAGTCAGCTCATCCCAAAACAGAAACCAGATCTCCTGAGTTTCAGCCCAAAGCCTCTCCACTGAGCCATGGTTACTGCATCTGCATTAATTTTGCATTCCCACATCTGGTAGAAAAGCACAGTTTTAAAGCCTTAACTCCCAGTGAAACCTTCATTAACGCCAAAAAACTTCCAAGGCATCCTCAACACTGCTGACTGACTCCCAATTTACTGCTCTTGAGTTAGACTTGTCACACAGATGGCATATGCTGATCATTTTCAGGAAAGAGGCTTCTCTGGTTTATTGCAACACGTTGATTAGAACCATCCCGTTTGCACCAGGGGAAGTAGATCATTCAGACCGTGAGACCTTCTCTTCCACGTCGTTCATATGCACTGGCTACTTTCCTACCACTGGAGGGAACTAAAACTCATTCTGGCCAGGCAGTCCAACCCCTAGAGAGATCCCCTCTCGAGGGAGGTCAAGGAGATTTCCAGAGGAGTCAGTCAGGCCATGCTCAGTGCTTGCCACTGTGGAGTGCTTCTAAATTAGACCTCAGCACTGGATAAAGTAAGATACGTGATTGCGGATGTGGACTACGCAAACCAAGATGCTGAGGACTCTATTTACAGAAACCACATTTTCTGGTCTGCTATCACATGAAGGTTGAGCCCCGCTGCCCCTGGAAAAGATTTTTAGTCTTTCTGCTGTGCTTGCTTGCTTTATTAAATACAGAAGTTGCTGCATGCTCATAAACCTCCAGGGGAGGAGAAGCACTGCTGAGTTTTAAAAGAGCTTTAAAAGCAAAAAATTCCCTGATTTCCTCTCATGACTCTTAAAACTCTCTTCTGATTTCTAGTCAAAAAGCTGCCAAATTAATCAAATTTTAGCTTGCATGGCAAAACAGTGATCTTGCCAGTTTCTTGCCTGTAACTGTTTAGTGCTTCTTCAACTGACTTATGAAAATCTGCTTCGAATGGATAATTTTTTACCTTAATTTCATATTCATGGCTGGAAGAACTTTACCTTGCCCAATATATTGGTATAGAAAAATCTTCTCAGTAGAAAAAGATACAAGCCACATGCAGACATTACCTTTTAATCACAAAAGATTGATGGATTGCCTGAGACAAAACAGAAATTACTGGTGCAGGAATATCTGCTTAATATGTGGAAGAAATTTCTGTGCTCATCACAGAAGACACAAGGGAAGGGGAGAGACAAAATAGAACAGAGAAGCAGAATTTGTTGCCTTACAGAGTGAATATGAAAATGTTTTAAAGAAATGTCAAGCCAGACAGGGAAAGAAGAGGATTTGAAATTAAAAAAACCTCTGTTTAGAAGAGGTGCCCAGAAGAGATGGCATAAAACAAGCACTGAACTGTACAGTTACTTGGATGACTGGTTTGGCATTTGCTCTCTTTTTGTTTGCAGGGAGCAGAACTTAAAACATTTTTTGTCCGGAACAAAATGTTTGGAGCATCTTGTCTCTCTCCAGGAATTTACGGTTGCTTCAGAGTTTCACAAGTAGCTCTTCCAGTTACCCAAACAGCAATGGAAAAATGCTAAAAGAGTCTGCTCACCCTTACCCCTTTCTAATTGCTCCCTGGAAACTTTCCAGACTATCCATCACACAAGTCCTGTCAAACCTTCCTTCCAAACAAAGCTGGACTCCCTGCAACTCTCACAGGAAAGAGATGAGTATGATGTTTGCTGCCAGAGGGCTGGACTGCAGAGTATTTTGGTAAGCTCCCCTCCCTGATGTACTCCTCTTCCTCTGATCTGCAAGGAATGCCCCGCAGCACTTCCATGCAATGGAGCTGGAGACAACCTCACACCTGGTAATTGCTCTCCTCCCTTCCCTCTGAAATCAAAGCCCAACTCTTTGCCATGACTGAGACTCGTGAGAGGCAAAAAGGGGACCAGGGTTCACGCCCCTCATGAGCAGGTTGAGTGCCAGTGGTGATGGCCTGGCAGTGGTGTCAAAGGGCTGTGTGAGAGCTGGGTCACCTGCCTGGGGGCATCTGTGAACCCTCAAAGCCTAAAATGCTTTCTGCCCACCCATCTGAGGAGCAGCTCATGAAGCCCAGAAGTCACCCAAAGCCCCAGCAGAGATTATCCATGCGGCTCTTCCCTTGACTGTGAAGGTCAAAGTAGCATGTTTTTTCAGGTGGGCAACTCATACACACGTGACAAAACTTTCCTTGGGGAGAAGTGAGCCCAGAAGGTACCAACAGCCACCTAAGTGCAGGAGAAGAGGAGCCACAGATAAGGTGCCTGGGTATCTCCTCTTGCTTTTGCATGGACACTATGCCAAGTCAGCATTTGATTTTTCGGGTTTTTATTTTATCCAGGATCATCCCATTTGTCTGGCAGACCAGGCATCCACTGGATGCTCAGTAAACACAGCCTTTCCCATGTGTGTGCACAGCATCGTCACCGGTTCAAAATTTGCTGGTGCCCTGCACGTGGCCCAGCACACAAAATCATCTGTACAACACACACCCATGTCCTTCCAGAAACTCTGGGGCTACCAAGGAGGCATCTTGTCACACATGTGGGCATCTTTGTACCTAGAATCTCTTTAGAGAAACATGACAACCCTCAGCATGGACCTTTCTTTATCTGCAGATATCAGCAGGCTTCTCTGTGCCTGTTGGAAGACCCTTCTGCACATCCCTGTGTCCATAACTCATCTGGTGTGCAGGCTGGGCTCCAACAGGCTGCATGTGATGCCTCTTTTCAGCCATGACAGCGGGAGCTCTGTTGATCTTTACTTATCTCTGACTGCAACCCCACCTATTTGTTACGTATATATTAGTGCCTTTTCACACCACAGAAATAATTAGGGCAGATCACCACAAATGATGGTTTTCATCAGCAGGCTCCAAAGCACTTTATATAGGAGTCTGGCATTTTTATCTCTGACTCATCTATGGGGACACTGAGGCACAGGAAGGTGGAAGTCTAGAGTCTCAGCTCAGCAGTGAATCCAGGGATAAAAATAAATTTCTACTCCATTCAAGCCCAATATTGCATAAAAAGAGGCTCTTGGGTTTGGTTAATGGGATTTTAAGCTCCTACATACCCCTTACTTTTATGTAACACATGTATCTCATCCCTTTTCTCTCCTCAGATGCAGAAGTCCTGTGTTGTGCACTCACCCTTCCCTCCATGGCAAAACAGACAGGAGCCAGCTGACAGCAATCCACTGCTTCTTTCTGGAACACGTGTGATAAAAAGCCAGCAGCTTGGCTGGCAGGAAAAGACTGAAAAATATCATTGCAATTAATGTGGAGAAACTTGAAGCTGCAGCACCATCAGCAATTCTGCAGAATGAAGCATAACAGTGCGAAAAGACTAAGTGATGCTTTGCAAGCCATATGGGTGGGTTTTTTCAGGGAATGCTGGCTAATTTTTAATGGATCAGCTGGATGGGCAAATTCCTGAGTTTTTATGGCAAGGAACGGAATGAAAGCGAGTCTGTTGGATGGACATCTCTGGTGTTTCAGAAAGTGTATATCAGAATCTCTGAGGGTTTAATATGGCTGGTTTAATGCAGAAAAAAACACCTCAATGGCAACCTGCCTGAGTTGGGGTTACAGAATCTCAGTCAAATTCAGAAGCAGAGGAGTGAGATCAATACAGAGCAGAGTACCAATTAACAGCCCTGGTTTTCAAGAGCATCCTTCATTTGTCCTCTAAAATTTCCTTTGTCTCTGTCACAGCTCAGTAGAGAGCATTGAAATTTCCCTTGTAAGTTATGAAGCAGATTGCAGCAAGCTGGAGAAGTGACACCGTATACATTAGAAATCAGTGTTAATCATACATAGAAAAACAACTTCCAAGTTTAAATATGTATGGTTGCTTGCCTTAGATCAGAGTCTTACTTGAGAAATAAACATGATTTGTTGAGAAAATACTTTTTAAATTCTCCTCAGAGATACGTTTTCTTAAAATATAGTGTATATCCTTGTATATATAATACAGTCACATTAGGGAAAATACAAACTACATTGAATATGCTTAGATCAGTATTTTCCTCTGAGAGCCAGACAGTGGCAGCTCCAGGATCTCTCTTTGTTCCCCTTCCCCACAGCACCCCAGCACCCCAGCAAACACTGAAAAAGCAATTCAGCCTGCACTTAGAATTTCACAATTTTGATTCGTTTGGTTTAGCTGGTTCCTTTTGCAGTGCAGGTCTCTACCAAGACCCGACCAGCCTGGGCGGGTTTAAAGCCTTGCGCCCTCATCTCCCTTCCATTTTTATGAAACTGTGGTTTTGCTGCCTGTGGGGAACAGTGGCAAAACACTTCAAACCCACAAGTGTAGCTGGCAGTGACCAGCCCAAAGCAGGGCAAGGAGCCCATCTGCACCACAAACAGGTGCCACGCTCTTGCGATCACTGAGGTCCTCTTGCTGTTCCCTCACGGGTCAAGTGTGCCGTGGCAGCCGCACTCGCCAGGCTGGAGGGTGACACAGCCAGCCCCAGCCTGGAGTGAGAGATCAGTCCCTTCCTACCCGAGCACAGCTCTGCTCTGCCTCACCGCTGTGACTGCCTTGAACTGCACAAGCGACAAACATTCACACTGATGGCAAAAATAATGAGGGGTAACAGCCGGGAGCATTTAACAACCTGTTTGCTGCCAGAAGCACTGCAGGAAATTCACTTTGCTGCAGGACTGGATGTTTTAGAGTTCTCTACGTAGCCTATCAGAGCGATTTCACCTAGGCACTGGCCTCCTTTAAATAATCCCCTTCTTCTCACCTAATACAGGTCACTCTGGAAGAAGTGCACTCCCAGGCATTATTTTGCCAAGGGAAGTGGAGAACATCCCAGCCATGGACAGCTCACACAACAGCTGTCTTTAGGAAGATGGTAATGCAAATTGATCTGTATTAATTTAATTAATTTTAGTCGGTTATTCTGGAGAGAACGGGCTGCTGTCAGCTCTACCTCCTCTCTCTGAGGGGCTAAAATCTTGCACACCTGTGCAGTCCTAGTTATGCATCTAGGCAGCCAAAGGCACCAAACTAAGGATACAAGAGAGTACATAAGGGAAACACAACTGTTTTGGTGATCATGAGAGTTTTCTGCAAGCTCTCACGTTGCTGCTTCTTTGGGAAAGAGGCCTGTCTACCTAAAAAAGGGCAACAATTACTTAAGAGGGGGTAGCAGGAATGAGGAAAAATGAGTTGCCATCTTCACTTCCAAATCCAGCCCATTCTTCTCCCCAGCCAGATTCCTCTTTAGCTTCACTGGGTTAACATTTGGAGTCAGGCACAGTCGTGGTAATGTATATAGAGCAATTCTGCTGGAAATATAAATGCTCTTCTCTGGTTGAAATTACAACTGCACCACAACATTTGTTTTGATTTCTTCTTAAACATGTTGTCACAGAAGCATTATCACCCTTTCTAATTGGCCCAGCCTTGGCCAGCAGCACATCCATCTTTAGAGCCACCAGGGATTGATTCTGCTGGACATGTGGAAGTTTCTAGCAACTTCTCACAGAAGCCACCCCTGTAGATCCCCCTGCTACCAAAACCAGGCCATACAAAACCAATACAGCTGCAAAAGCAAGCTTATTGGTATTTGGGTTTCATTGAGTCTATAACCCAAAAATGGCCATCTTTGCTGTTTTTACCACATCACCTTTTGTTTTAAGCTTATAGTGCAGTACAGTGGCTGTACCATGCTGCACCCACCATATAATTTTATTATTCTGAAGAAATAAATTATATTTGATTTTGTCACCTGAATTTCATCTGCTACCAGAGACAGATTGCTGGCATTTGTGCACTTTGTTGTAGGCTTATATCAGAAAGACTTTTGAGGTGAGGATTAATGGAGGGTCAGGATTTCTGATCTCTGAAGTCATACTTCTAGAACATTTCATCATTTATAAAGATTCGCTCCGGACAGAAAGCAATTATTTTACTTATTGATACAATCAGTAGATATTGTATTTCAGAAGTGTAAAGGAAAATCTCATTTTAAATATATCTTCTGCTCACATGCACTGCAGGGACACGGATCCGCGAGTAGGGAAACAGTTGAGGAAACAAATAAAATATTTGGGCCCATGGAACATATAGCAGGATGCTCTGCCTGGAATGGGGTAAAAGAACTTGAACAATGCCCTGTTTGCTACACTGCCCATCAGCAACAGCATGAGCAGCTCTGGGTCAGGCATATAAGAAGGGGAAAGAAGTTACTGTCCAAGAGCAGCTGCAACTGGAGAGACGAGTGAGAACATGTGAGAGAAACAGCCCTGCAAACAGCCGGGTCAAGTGAAGGAGAGCAGGAGGTGCTCCAGGTGCTGGAGCCCAGAAATCCCTGCAGACGGTGGTGCAGATCATAATGAAGCAGCTGTCCCCCAGCAGCCCATACAGGTCCACAGTGGAGCAGAGATCCGCCTCCAGCCCATGAAAGACCAGGCGGATGTGCCTGAAGAAGGCTGTGACCCTTGTGGAAGCCTGTGCTGGAGCAGGCTGTCAGGACCTAGGGACCCGTGGAGAGAGAAGCTCATCCTGCAGCAGGTTTGTTGGCAGGACTTGTGACCCCAGGAGGGACCCACGCTGGATCAGGGAGTGAGCGTGAGGAGTCCTCAGGGAGCTGGGAGCAGCAGAGACAATGTGTGATGAACTGACCTCAAACCCCATTCTACATCAGCCTGGACCACTGCGGGGAGGAGGTGGAGAAAATCAGGAGTGAAGTTGGAAGGTGTTTTTAAGATTTAGTTCAACTACTCACTGTTCTACTTTGCCTTGATTGGTAAGAAATCAAATTAATTTTCCCCGTGTCCAATCTGTTCCACTTGCGTAGTTAATTGGTGAGTGATCTCTCCTTGTCCTTAAATCCTTTCATTATATTTTCTCTCCCCTGTGCAGCTGAGAAGGGAGTGATAAGGGTGGCTTCGATGGGCGTCTGACATCCAGCCAGGGTCAACGCAACACAGATTTGAATGAGGTCAACTGCAGTGACCCAGCTAAACAAGATGCAATTAACAGTAGGCTGACTCCTCTTACCCCTTACCCTTCCTCCCCCTAAACCTTCATTGTTCCTAGGGGAAAAAAAAAAAAAAAGAGAGACAGAGAGAGAAAATTGAGATTAGTACTAATTACGTGTCACTTAACGTGTCTTTTTAAACAGTTAACTCTCCTCTTTCCTGCTGCTGCGTTTCCAGCATATGCACCACACCCTGTTTGTGGTTGATAAGGGAGGATTTGAGTGCATTTGCCATCATTTTTTAGCTCCTCTTTTGGTGCATTGTTACAGAAAGCCCCGACTCAAGCAAACAAGTGTCTGTAGGTGACACCATAAAGTTAACACTGACGTGAAAGGAATACTCTTGAGGAAAGTCCTGATCCTGGAGGGCACCCTGTTAAAAAAATTGTGTAAATCAAATATATCATAAGAAAATCTGTGGATCTTTTCTGCCTCCACGCAACACACCGTTCCCTAAAGAAGCTGGTAGTCTAATGGTTGACGTTAGCTAAGAGGAACAGGAATAGTTGCAGGCTGCTGCCACCTCTGTCTCAGAAAGTCACAATGCCTTCTCATACTGGGCATATTTGCTTGCTTGACAGTATGGAAATATGATATACAAAAGAAAATGTTATTTGTTTTTTATCACTGTTATTCGGTATTTATCACTAGTAAAAAAGCAAAACCATAGATAAGCAAACAAAATGCTGTAAAAAGTGCCAGTAAAACTCCTGTGCAATTATGGTACTGTGTGTTGCTGTGCAGAAGCACGAACGTGTGTGCTAATTGCCCACCTGGCCATAAGGAGGGTGTAGCTGAAGTTGGGTCCGTGTTGATCAGTGACTCTCTGTGCTGCCCGAGAAACTGGATGCTGAACAACCTACTGTCCTTCACATAAATAAATGGATTTATATAAAAATGAATTCATATAGATGATATTTATAGGGGTAAATTGAGCACAGTGTCCTTGTTTTTTTGGCAGGGATGAGACAGTAGTGGCACATGAAGGAGAAAATCTGGCGACAGGCCCTAAGCTGATGCAAATGCTGCAGGGTTGCCAGGTGAGGTGGTGTCTGGGAACTGAAGATACTGCTGCATATAGGACAAACAATGCAGAGTGGAACATCTAGCACACTGCTAAACACCAGGGATATGCCACCACAGAGAGAACCAGAATGATCATTTTCACAACAGCTTTATGGATTAGAATATTTTCAGAAGATTTTAGGATGGTGACTCCGTGTCCGTTGTCATGATTTATGGGCTCCTAGCCCCATCACAAAAAAATTTCCCTGCCTCCCAGTCTAGGCTTCATTTTTTAACAGAAACAGAACCTGAGTAAATGGACCAACCTCTCTCTCACCTCAGAATATTTTATATCCTGTGGGGACACTACGGACCTGCAGGAATCTCAGTGGAGGGAAGTTTCTGTCCAGAATTCAAAAGCGTTTACTTTGCTCCTGCTGCTTTTCATCCCCTTTCTCTCCTCCTGGTGTGTATTTTCCTGCCCTGCTGACTGTGGTGCTGCATGCTAATGGAGCAATACTTGGCCCATCCCCAGAGGAAGTTGTGTGCAGATTTATTTAGGAACAGGGGGGTCAGAAGGAATTTCAGCATGTCCAATAACTCTCCTACTGGTGGGATGCATTCAGGTAACAGCACATAATTTGATTCCAGTAATTTTCTATTGCTATATCACTGCTGAAAGAGCACGTATCCAAAGAAACTTAGCCAACACCCTCTCCCTCATTATATATATGTATATTTATTCCAACAGCTTACGAAACTATAAGGCTTATGTGTTTTCTAAAAGCGCTTAGAGAAGGAGACCTGTCCTGTTAAATCCCCTCTGCTTGTGAAACAAGCTGACAACTCGAAGATTCTGTTTCTTGCTGTAAATAGGTGAGAAAGACTGCGCTGATCTTCCAATACAGAGAAGTGTTTTCCTTCAGGGGGTGTAAGAAGAGCGGCAAAGGGTTTTATTTTCATTCCTCACGCGATTATTATCAGCTCCTTAGCAGCACGACCATTGGATTGCATAGTATGCTTGGTGAGAAAAGCCTTCCGCCCCAGGATCATTTCCTTTCATTCCTCAGGCCGGAGCAAAGGTGATAAAGAAGCTAAAGACCTATTCAGCTGAGAGAGCCGAGCATTTGTGTTTCAGCATTTGCTGTTCCAGGTCAGATAGCGACAAGTGGGCAAACCCTAAACTGGAATTAGGTTGATTGTTATTTATCCTCGTCTCCATGTCTCGGGGTGGGTGGGGTGTCTTTCTCCCCCGGCTGACAGCGGCCGCATCGGAGCCGCGCTGCCGCCCTCTCCCGGCACTGCGCGCTGCAAAGCCTCCCAAAACCATTCCCTGCACAGCCAGCCAAACAAACAAGGGGGAAATGGGAAAATAAAACCTGGAAAAACAAACAAACAAACAGATAAGCACCAAGGAAAGAATTACAGAAAGGGGGAGAAGAAAAAAAGGGAGAGAGGAGAGGAGAGGAG
>VXBU01032193.1:1979229-2004863 GCA_013400315.1 Bombycilla garrulus | reverse complement strand
GGGGGGGGAAGGGGAAGAAGAGGGAGGGAGACAGAAGCACCTTTTGGCACCCTACCTGCTTTTGCATAGCCAATGATCCCTCCTGATGCCACCAGGGCGGCGTAGCCAAAGCCGACCCAGTCCACCGCCATGCCGAAAACTGGAAGAGAAAATTGGGGTGAAGATCAGTGCCTCTTAACCTTTCTCAGGGGAGGAAAAAGCAAAAAAAAGCAAGCCATTTTGCCGTGGCCGGCTTCCCCAGGAGCAAGGCCTGCCTAAAGCCTCAGCCCTGAGGCGAGCCCAGGGGATGAAGCCGGCTGTGTCGGGAAGGCAGCCCCGGGGGCACACACACCCGGCCGGGTCTCACCTGCGCGGCGGCCGCGCTCCGCAGCACCCGGGGCGGAGCAGGCGACGGAAGGGGAGGTGAGGGAGCCACGCACCGCCCAAAGCTTCCCTTTTCCGGCCCTTCTGGGGAAGGGAAGAAAAGCTCCGAGCGCAAAACCCAAGCGAAAACCCAGCCAAGAGGCAGGGCATGGTGAGGCCCGCAGCCAGGGCGTGCTGAGGAGGGGGTGCTGGTGTCTTTCCACCTACCTGCAAGTGCTCCCGGGAATCCCCCGGCACGGCGGGAGGCAGGGGTCGGGGTGCCCGAGCAAGCCCCCGGTGCCTTCTAATGGCTCAGTGCAGACCAGGTTTTGTGCTCCTGTTCAGTGAGAGGCAAAGCTCCCGCACAACTGCAGTCTAATCCATCACCTAATCCATCCCGGTCCTCATCCAGAAGTGGAGTTACATGGTACAGCTGAGAATTTGGGACTGGATTTTGGTGTAGCATAAGCTACAACTCTGGGCAGTCTATAGGCAGTCTAGCTTTGAACAGGAATTTCAGTATGGAACACGTAGAGGATTTCTAGGACCTCCAGATTACAAACTAGTGTACCAAAAAAGCAGTCTTCTGCTATAGAAGTTATGCATCAGTGGGAGGTGGAAAACATCTTGTAAATAAAATGTTTTGCCTTTTTTTTTTCAATCCAGAAAAATGTAGAGATGTTTACAACTGCCTACAAGACTAAACTCTTTCTCTTTTTTGATTTTCTTCATGTAAATGGTCCTTCATGATTTGACTCCAATTGTCCATGCACTTCCTATCCCATGGACGTTTAACCATATAGAAAGAAAAGCTAATCCTGTAGCCAGATCCCTAAACTGAGGGGGTTTGATTCCTCTTCATAATAGAAGGCATAAAAACATGAGAGGCCTGTACTTTCTGCAAAACACAGCTTTCTGTAGCTGCATTTAAAATTTTCTCACCTTTATGAATTAGCCTAATGGTCAGAAAGTGGGGAGCAGTTTAATTCCTTTGTTGGCCTCAGTGGTTTAATAGGAATCTCCTCCCTCCGTGCAAAGTGCCACAACCAACGCATATCTAAGCTATGCTGGATGGGATTTCCTTTTCAAGTTAAGCTGTGTAATAACAATGAGGTTCAAGCTTCACTGGGCTCTACTTTGTGATCCAGCACAAGGATTCCCCAAGAGAGGAAGCAGGAAAACTGGAAGAAATCCACAGCTGCTGGAGCTGTTGAACTCACCTGGGGTGCAGATGAGATGCTGCTGAGCTGTTGTTTCTTGCAGCTGTGGCTCCATCTACTCTCCAGTGTCACGCACACCCACCCCTTCTGACAGGGGCAGCTTTGTCACTGCTGCCCCCCCTCTACCATTCTAAGCAGTTCCCTGAAAACTAAAGTGGAAAATGTGCTGAAACACAAACATTTAGGGTATTGTTAAAATTAAAAGCTGTGTAAGCCCAAACTTAATCCCTTTAATGTTGAATTAAACTGAGCTTGCATAAATCAACTCTATCAAATATCCAAGCACGGGTTCTGATCGGTTATGTAGGTAAGGAATTCAGTTACAGAAGGTAAATATGGACACCCACTTCCAAGAGAATACTGCTACTGTCACACAAACAACTCTGTAACAGCCCTGATAATGCTCATTTTGTAGTGTCAACGCATAGAGCTAGAGCTACATCCTGTTTTATATCCCAAAACCAGCCTGCATTCCTGTCTCCAGATTTGGCTCAATCTTTTTTCCAATTTTTTCTGCTTTTTCTCTTGCTACACAAATAAGGAGGAATGGATGAAGTGAATCAGAATAAAGCATAACTCAAATAATTCTTTGAAAACAGAAATAGTTATGACTACTCCAGCAGTGCAGAAAACAACATTAACATGCCTTACACCTTGAAATAAAGGAAACATTTAGTTCAGCTCTTTGACCTTGCTCTCTCCAGCTCAACTTTGTTTCTCCCACTGTATATTTGTAATAAGCCTGAGGATAAATTCCTGTTCCCACTGACTGAGAAGGTCAGGAATTTACTTTTTGTTTAAGTGCAAACAAAAGAGATAGGTGACATTTTATCAGCATGGCAAAAGTTTCAAGTGTTATATAATTCTTTTTTAACAACATGGCTCAGATCAAGGACTTGAAAAAATAAAGTGGGAAGGGGGAAGAAAGATAAAACCTTATTGATATAAACTCTTCCACTTAAAATTATGTGTCATATTCCAAACAAAATGTTTCAGTCATATGAACCATGAACAAAATTTTTTTTTTAAATTTAAATTTAAATATATTAAGTATGAACACAGTAAAAAAGCCAAACATTGTGCTTAAAAAGTCCATATATAAGTCCACATCAAGAACTAGAAATTACAGTTTTTCATGAGTGTAAGAATGGGACTTGATTGTCATGTTTTAAGTAATTTTAACGTGTTCTTTCTTACAGTAGGAAAAGACATGCAGGACAAAGGCAGACCATACCTTGAGTCAAATGAACAGTAACATTTTCAACACTAAAATGAAAAAGTGTACATGTTTTTAATATGCATTTAACTGGAACAAAAATGTAACAGAGAGTAATGCAGATATTTTTTATTATTTTAGCTGGCTTTTTCAGAGCCAGTTAAAAAGTGTATGGTATTGTTAATAGAAAAATATAAACATTACATATTACAAATTTATTTTTGCTATGTTCACTTAGGGAAAGTTTCCAGAATGATCAGTCAGTGAAATAGGGTAAAAACATTAATTACTTTTAAACAACATATCAGATCAGAGGTATATGTTCTGTTAGGGTTTACATCCTTAAAAAAACTAGGGCAAGCATTTACTTTTTATACAGGAGAGAAAGTAGCTGCCTTCATGCCAAGCTATTCTGTTTCTTTCTCTTCTTCTGCACCGGAGTTTTCAGCTTTTGTTTCTCCTGAATAATTTTTCTCTTTCTTTTTGCTGTTTTAACCCTTTTAGTAGTCCAAAAATCTTTGTTTATCGTGGCTATTGATGGTTTTTCATCTTCTGTTTCTGAAAAAAGAGTGATAAATTATTCACATTGACCTTTATGTCCAGTCTTTGTAGTCTAAATGGCACAGAGCCGTATTCATATCTCATTTTTAAAAAAAGAGTTATAAATAGCTTTTTATGTTACAGTGGAAAGTGCCCTTTTTGCTCATTTTGCCTGTGAAATTAAAATATATAAGGATCAAGTATGTAAATAGATTACAATGCAGGAAAACCCAAATAAATCTTCATAAGTTTGCCCAGCTACAGTGGCCTCAGACCTAATTTTGCTTATAGGAAAATAAAACATGCAGTTCTATCAACTGTTTGTTTTCTTATCTGTCTGAAGAGCTTCACAGTGGCTTCCTCAGTATGTTATTCCAGTAAACAGAAAGAAAACTTTAATAAAAGTGAAGAGAAGCTTATGTTCTCCAACAGACATATGGGCTTGAGACACCATCAGATTGGTAAGTGTATCACTTGCCAGCATCATATCCCCACTTCTTCAAAATACCAGAACATTTTCCAATGGATATAGTAGAAACCTCCTACTTGGTGTATTCCATTTCACAGTCACATTAACAATTCAAAATACAAAGTTCTGTTACCTTGAGATGATGTTGCAGTCTTATCAGAGTTTTCTTTCATTTCTGGAGCTTGGTCAAGCCACACTGCAAGACATGTCAGCCTAGCTTTGGTATTGACTTCACACAGTAAAGATGGCCCATCTTTAATCTGAAGAAGACACAAAAGAAAATTATTTAAACCTTATTTCTGGTTAAATTTAATGAAATATTTAAAGTGAGAAAGCATCTTACTGCCCACTTTCATTGTTAGGCAATTGTATCACTCAGCTCTTGGAATACAAATGTTCTATTACAGATATCAGGGGATAAAGTGTCACAGACACATGTGCAGTGTTAACAGCATCAACCCACTGGAAACTACTGTATTAGGATATTCTACTCCTCAGAGCTGGACAGAGCAGTCCACACAGTTATGCAAAACTCTGTCTGCAGGGAAAGGAATTTGGTCAAAATAAATACAATGTTACACAGAAAAGTAAAGAGTTCCCTAATCACTCTGTCAATACTGTACAAGGGGAACAGAAATATAAGGTGAAGAGGAAAGAGGGAGATCACTCCTGCACTTACAAGTACAAAAATAATCAGAGTGGTGAAATTAAAAACAGGCAAAGTCTGATCTGAAGTGTATCTATGTTGAGAAATAACTATTTGAACTACCCAAGATATGTATCATAGATATAGTAGATCCTTTGTAACGAGGCAATACATTTTTAAAAATCAATTTCTGATTTTAAGAGCAAACAATATACACAATAAACTTTAAAGATAGGACATGATTCCTTGTTGAACTGTGCTACTCAGAACTGCTTGAAAATACAGGAAATACAAGTACCCAGCACATTCATGTATTTGAATTTTTCCAAAGGATAAGTTCCTCCCCCGACATGAACAATCACCTTCCCCTGCCCAAACCACAGACTTTGTGTTTTTAAAGGAGTAGCAACAGTCATCAACATTACAAAAATTCACAGCAGTCCTTAACTAACTACATAGTCATAACATACATAACTGATTAGATAGTTATAAGCCTGGCTAGCTCTGGTGGGAAGCATGACTTTACATAAAGTGTAGATGAGATCTCATAAAATCATCATATTTTATCGTTTCTTTTTTTAAAAAAAATGCAAAGATTAAGAAATACAAGTGTATAAATATATGTGCACAACATACATCTCTACTGAATATAACATGAAAGAAGATCAAGACATCCACATTTCATGTAAAATTTCCTCAGTGATTTAAAAGGAACTCTTACAACAGAACTGTCTGCAAGTCTGGTTCATTGTAAATTTTCTTAAATGTAACAAGCAGTGTAATATACCAACCTTATCAAGATCCAGATTCCACATTTTAATATAACCGTCACTGGATGCAGTAACAATAACATGTTGTCCTTCTCTTTCAAAACTGTAAATATCTTTTATTCTGTGAAAAGGAATACATTTTTATCTTATAGCATTGCAGTTCACTTCAGACCAGTAAGCTGAGAGAAATTAAAGATGATTAGGCAACAGGCTAGAACATCAGTTTGAACAAAAAACCTGCAAGTGACAGGCAGGAACTTGGATCTGCTTTGAGTGCTGTCATTTATAATATGAACATTTGTCTCCGCTAGGCTTATTAGGATTCGATTCAGAACTCTAATACTTTATAGCATACACTATTAGACACATCAGTGACATTACCGCTAATGCTTTTGTGTTTTGATGAATTCAAAGCAACATTTGGACAAATATTTGGTATTCAAAAACAGAATATGTGATTACACTCCTATTGTTTGAACTGAATGATTTTTTTTTAAGGCATTCTAAAGAGTCAGATTCAGTAAAGACTGGTTAAAGACAAACACACACACACTCACAGATTTAGAAAAGTAATATTCTTAATTCTGTACCCTATTGGTTTTGTAACATGCATGGACAGCGCAGTACTTGTGCTCATACAAAATTGGAATTTAGCACATAAATAAATTTGCTTTGTATACTAAAACAAAAGCAAAACATGCTGAATATTACAAGCCATTGAACTTCAGAGAGGACCCAGCATTACCATAAATATTTAAACAGTAAACAAATATAGAATACCTGTTCTCATGAGCTTTAAATTCACACAGGCATTTTTGAGAGTCACAGCTGTAGAACCTAATCATTTCATCACCTCCAGCTACGGCAAGGATAGAATCCTTGGAAAGGAGAAATGCAATAGTGATTAATTTCATGTGTTTCAAAGTAGTTAATTTCCCAACACCTCTCATTTTTGTACTTACTGAAATAAATCTAAGCGAAGAAATCCTCTTCTCTGTTGTAATGGTGCCACTGATTGAAGCTGTGTCAAGTCTGTATATATCCACTTTGTTTGTTATCACAGTCACATACTTCTCTCCATCAGGGGACCATTTAATTATGTGTGCATCTGTATACATTGATACAGAGAATTTAGTAAGAATCTTTAGAAGCTGCTAGACACTGTTTTCTACCTAGACCTAAGAAAACATTAATTGAAAAATCAAATAAACTAGAATAAACAGCTATGCTCTTTAATGTTTACTTCGGATTAACAGAATCATGTAAAGAAAAACAAACTAAAACACATTTATTTAAATGCTCTGACCCCAAAGTTCAAGGGAAAAAAGGATTTACTTTAGTAGTACTATGTTTTCCTTTTGCTAAATGACTATTATTAAGGACATGAGCTTACATTTGCTTGCCTGCATATGTAAAAAAGACATTGTGAAAGTTTGTAATTAATTAAATTTTCTTTACACAAAAAATGAAACTATCAAATTGCACTTAACTAGTGGATTTAGATTGATAAACTCACTTTGCTTCAGGTTTTTGATGAAGGCTGACCGTCCTTCAACAAGATTCCAAGTTCTGAAACACAACAGGTAATTCTGGTTAAAAACAGCACAGCAAAACTGATATCCAATCTGCTGACATGAGGCACCCAAAGGAAGCTTTTAAGCCTCTCTATGCATTTTTCTGCCTTCTTAATGCAAGAGAAAATGATGAGTTCATATATTGCTTGCACACTATAATGTTGAACTTGTGTTACTTATTTTTTAAACCACCATTTGCAATACTGAGCCCAAAAGGAGGCAAATTTGGGCTGTTAAAATAGCATTTTGTACCTCTAAAACAGGTATCTACAGCAACATGGAAACACTCCAAGTGAAAAATCACACTAAACAAAACCTGGCAGTTTTCAAAAGTTTAAGCAAATTGTGTTCCAAAATGCAAACATATTTATACACCTACACAAGTGACTTGTAAAGAGTTAGAACTCACAAGAATAAGGTATGAACAGCTGGCACTTAGAACTTCAAAAGACAAACCAATGGACCTTTGAACCATTCGATCACAAATACATTTTATCAGTGTTGCACGGCCTAGTCCCAACATGGAATTGTTGCTTATAATACTTTATTAAGAGTTACTGAATTATGAATCTCAGCATTCCTTCATCAGTTTTGACTCACCTTAATGTTTTATCTGTTCCAACTGACAAAGCTAATTTCCCAGAAGGATGAATAGAAAGAGATGTCACATGTCCCCTGATAAAAACAAAACACGAGTCACATGTATTATTTACAAGAAAAATAGACATGAAAATGTAGGCAAATATGAAGACTTAAGAAACTCACTTATGTGCCTTAATGGATTTCAGACATTCCCATCTCTTTGTGTTCCAGATACAAATGAGTCCATCCTCAGCCCCACTCAGTAGATGTGCAGTCCCATAGAACTCCAAACAAGTTATGGTGCCTAGAAATACAATTAACAATGTTGTACACACCGAACAGTTACTGCACAAATTAACAGAGAATGTACAACTTAACAGAAAAGCTTCTTCCATCAAGGCATGCCAGCTACTACCCTAGCCGTGGGAAAATCTAAATTACTTCTTAAAAAAACCCTCAAACTTTCTTGCTATATTCAATGCAGTCTGATATGCTCTGTCAGGCACCCTTTACCCATACATGTCTGAACTCCGTCTGGTCTGTTCTCTGTCACAGCAGTGCTCAAACACTGTGGCAGAGATGGCAGAGAGCTTCTATCAGTGATAGGAATGCTCCCATGTCAAAGCCCTGCTCCTGACACACAGCTGAATTTACTGCACATGGTGCTTCCCTGTAATCACCAGATGTATCACACATGAGTTAAATGCAGCTACCATGCTCAGTCTAGCTCCTGGATCTTTTTGGTTAATCAATACTGAGCTACAAACGACCCAAACAGATTTATCTGGACAGCCATTAACAGCTGACTGTACCAATGTTCTAGACAAAGGGTGCACCCTCAGCAAGTGTGCAGATGACACCAAGCTGTGCGATGGTGAGGGATGGGATGCCATCCAGAGGGACATGAACAAGTTCAAGTAGTGGGCCATGGGAACCTCAGAGTTCCACAAAGCACAGTGCAAGCTGGTATCAGCACAGGCTGGGGGATGGACATATTGAGGGCAGCTCTGCCAAAAGGGACTTAGGCTTGCTGAGGGATGAGAGGCTGGACATGACCCAGCAATGTGTGCTTCCAGCCCACAAAGCCAAATGCATCCTGGGCAACATCAAAGGCACCACGGGCAGCAGGTTGAGAAAGGGGATTCTGCTCCTCTGGTTCGCTCTTCTGAGACCTCACCTGGAACACTGAATCCAGCCCCAACAGGTCCCCAGCATAAAAATTATGTGGACTTGTTGAAACAAGTCCAGAGAAGGGCCATGAAGATGACCTCTTCTGCAAGGAAAGGCTGAAAAAGAGTTGGAATTTTTCAGCTGGGAGGAGGCTGCAGGGAGACCTAATTGTGGCCTTCCAGTACCTGAAGGGGGCTTATAAAAAGATAGGGACAAACCTTTTAGCAGGGCCTGTTGTGATAAGACAAGGAGTAATGTTTTAGACTAAAGAGTGTCAATTTACACTAGATGTAAGGAAGAAGTGCTTCTACAAGGACTGCAGTGATACATTGAAACAGTTAGCCAGACATGTGGTTGATACTCTCTCATTGGAAGCATTCAAGGCCAAATTGGATGAGTCTCTGAGTAACCTGATCTGGTTGAAGATGTCCCTGCTCACTGCAGTGGGATTGTGCTAGATGACCTTTAAAAGACCCTCTCCAACTCAAACTGTTCTGTGACTCTATCATGTACTTTGCAGTTGTAATTCGGGCAGCACGTACAGTGGGAAATGTACCAGGTTAACTCCTCTGGAAGCAGCAGCCTGCTCCCACACACAAACTCTCTCTTTTGTGTGGCTCATGTACACCTGTGACAGGACAAGAACACTGGGAAAGACGGTAGCTGGGAGTAGGCATGGTCTAGACAAACTGTCCTGATAGAAGAAAAATGGCACATAGGCAATTTTGGGTCATAACTTCTTAACCAGTTAAAACTACAAATAATTTAAAGCGGCAGCAATATTTGTGAGCTAATACCAAAATAATTTTTTTTACCTTTTATGCTCAAAAGCTTACCTTGTTTGTATCATCACACCATCATGGCTGCAACACCACCACTACTACAGTCTTATTAGGAAAAAAAAAATCAGTTTTCTTCTTCTGGCAAGGGCCAGTTTTTCAGCTACAATTTTTTTATCATGTTTTTACAAAGAAACGCTCCCTTACCATTGTGATGTAGCAGCGCCCCATGTTCTATTTTCTTTTTCATGTCATAGATTTGGATTGTCTCATCTCTGCTCCCAGTGACCACATATCTGTTATTCACTGCTACTGCTGACAAAGAGGCAGAGTGGGCATGATGTGTAAAATCAGGGACGACCGTCCAGGACTGTAAATGAAATGCAAAACAAACAGGTCTTTCTCAAGCTTACCATGGAAAGCTTCCACTTCATTGTCCTGTCATTATATTTTTAAAAGCAAAAGCTGAAAAAGTATATGCATAAAATTCAGAATCACAGAATCAACTAGGTTGGACAAGACCTCTGTGATCATTGTGTCCAACTCATGAATGAACATCACTTTGTCAACCAGACCAGGGCACTGAGTGCCACGACCAGTCTTTCCTTAAACACCTCCAGGGGTGCTGAGTCCACCACCTCCCTGGGCAGCACATTCCAATGTCTAATCACCCTATCTGTGAAGAAATTCTTCCTAATGCCCGACCTAAAATGTCCGCTGGCACAGTGTGAGTGACACAACCGGTTGCCTGAGAGAAGAGGCCAACCCTCACGTGGCTACAGCCTCTTTTCAGGCACTTGGAGAGAGTGATAAGGTCCCCTCCTATTTTCCAGACTTAACACCCCCAGCTCCCTCAGTCGCTCCTCACTCGACTTGTGCTCCAGACCCTTCAGCAGCTCCACTGCCTTTCTCTGGACCTGCTCCAGCATCTCAATGTCTCTTCTGAATTGAGGGGCACAGAACTGAACACGGCACTCGAGGTGTGGCCTCACCAGTGCCGAGTAGAGGAGAAACTACACTTAGCTATAAGCATAATGGGATCTTACAGAGTTAATGTGCTGTAAAGCGATTAGTCCAAAGGATAAAAGCGTGCAAAGCGCCCCTTGTAATCAGTGCTGTGCTTAGACGGAGAGAGGCGGATTCTCTCGTTTTCCACCACGGCAAGCTGGAGACACGCCTTCCAGCCGGCCCCAGCCCACATCCTCCGCGCCGCGTCGGGAGCAGCGACCTCGCACCGCGGCCCCCCGCACCCACGTGGCGGCCCGCAGCCCGGAACCTCCGCCGCTCCCGGGAGCCCTTCGGGGCAGCGAGGGGGCCGAGCCTGGAGGCAGCGGCCGCGGAAGAGGCCGCCCCGCCCCCGCAACGCGCTTTAAGAGCCCCGGCGGCGCCCGGAACCGAGGCTGCGAACGGGGAAGGCGGTAAGTGCCGCGGAGCGCTTCCAGAGGGGCGGGCAGGCGGGGCATTTTCCCCCACAGGCTTTCTTGGAAGCCTTCGAGACCGGGCTGGATGGGGCTCTGAGCACGCTGCTTTCGTGGAAGATGCCCCTGCCCATGGCGGGGAGTTGGAACTAGATGGCCTCTAAGTCCAGCCCGGACTGTTTGGTGATTCCGTGCTTGTTCCCTCCCCCATTCCCCCCATTCCGTTACCTGGCCGGGCCGNAGCCCGCGCAGGGCGGGCCTCGCGGGGCGGAAGCGGCGCTGGCGGTGATGGCGGCGGGGAGGACGAGAGGCGTTAGTGCCGGGATCGCGAGGGGCGGGCGGGGGGAAGCGGGGAGAGGGGGTCGCGATCGGGGGTTGCCAGCGGGGAAAAGGGGCGCGAACCGATCTCTTGGGAGCTGGGCGGGCTGGGATGGGCTGGAGTGATCGGCCCTTTCCCTTCCCCGCGGCCCCCGCCTGCCTCAGGGCGAGCGGGGCGAGGAGGCCCCGGCGGCGCTTGGGCCGACGCGCCCGAGAACCAGCCCCTCCCCAGCCCCGGGCCCCGCCGGCTTTTATCGTTAATTCGTCGGGTCGTTTCATATTTGTTCATTACTTAATTTCTTACGGTGTAGTAGTATAATAAGCGGGAAGCGCGGCCCCGGCGCCAGAATGGCCGCTTGCGGAGGCCGCGGCCGGGCGGGGCGCACTTGTGGTCGGGCTCTTCCCGTCGTGCCGAGTGGCTCGGTTAGAGAAATGCGTCACGGCTCGGGCCTGGGCTCGGCCGGGGACACCGCGCCGGCCCCAGGAGCTCTGGGAGGCTTCTTCATCCCCGTGGCCTGAGCCAGCGCCTCGTGTGAGCGAAATTAGTGCCGAAGGAAGCGGGGGGATTGCCCGCTGCCCGGGTGAGCGGTGTTTGCACGGGCGATTCAGGCCGTGACCGGCTTCGCCCATCTTTTTGCTTATGAACGCAATAATGCAAAAAAGTGGAACAAAATAAAAAGCTGCTATGATGTGTGTGTAACTCAGTTAAGGATGCGTTTGAATTCTGGAGGTTGAAGCTGCCCCGCTGCTTAAGTGCAAGCTGGTTGTGACTGTAGATACAGTTAAAGCAAATAGAAAAAATTGTATTATTTTAATACATGCTGTTTTATCTGGTTTTGAAATGCTTTTGTTTTCTAGTGAAAAGGTCAGCGTCGGGCAGGGAGGCGTACAAAACCGGTTTTGCATAATAGTTGGTGATAACCAACTGAGAAGCAGTTGCATCACTTGCCTCCTGATAGCCTCTTGCAACAGGAGCGTTCTGCCGTGCGTTCCATCTTCCATTAGGCCTGCACGAGTGAAAAGTGGTAAGTTTGAAAGAAGTTACTGCGAAGCTATGAATTAAAAAATCAGTATTTCAGTGTCGAGAGCATGGAGGAGCTTGTGGTTCCTTTTATTAAAAACTGATGTTAAAGGAAAAAGGAACATTGTTAGGTGGGCGTTTGTGTTAATAATGACCACCCTTAACAGGAAGAAGTTGCTGCTGATAATTCTTTATAATAATAATTACTTACAGTTAGCATGTGCTCAATTTTGCGTACACTAACCTTACTAGCATTTTAGGCCTGTATTTTAACAGCTTGTTTGTACTTGGCTCTTTTCTTGGCTTTGCAGTGGCTGTGGGTATGAGGTCTTTGGTTATTCTGAATAGCACCATGCATGGATGCTCTTATTATGGTTTATGGCTATTCACTGTCCAGTTAACCTAATCCATTTTCAGAGGTAGTGCCCTGAACTGCTCTGCAGGCAAGCCTTTAAGGCATTGTAGATGCCCTGTCTTCATTGCATTATGTGGCTGTGGATTTAATCAGCCAAGATGTAAAACATTACAAAAATTCTTGTTTGGAAATGGGCACTAGACTTTCAGAAGTATCTGCACAGATCTTGCACCAGATGTAAAAAATCGGTAGGGGGGTGAAGAATGCCTGTGTGTGAAGGTAAATGCAGAATATTCTGCAAATGAAATTGGTTTTGTACAGATTTATATTGTTGGATGACTAGGGGAAAAAGACCAAAGAAAGGGTATTGGGATCAACAAAACTACATAGTTCTTCAAGAAGGTGTGTCTACTGGTTTAGTGATGGCGGTAAAATATTGTTTGCTGGTTTTGATGGTAATGAGTGAAATGTGCATATGGAAAAGGTGAGAGAGGGAGGAGAAAAGGTACAGAGAAAGATCATGTTCACTTGTACTGTGCCCTCATCCTGCTTTTATTTCTCATTCTTTAGCACAGAGGAAGTACCACTGTTTTCAGCTGCATAGTTTGTGGTACAAGTAAACTTAAATTTGGCTAAAAGGGGAAGAACCAGGGGAGGTTGTGCAAAACATACTTAAGCCTGTATCTTTTGCCTTGCATTTAACCATTTTAGAGTCTTTTGGATTACTGGGCTACTATATGTAGGTATTTCAGAATTAAGGGTAAGGTATAGGTGACTTCAAAGATCTCTAGAATTTTCTATTACTTTGGACAGGGGGAAAGCTTTGTGGTCTTTTACAGTGAAGGTTACATCTAATCATAATCCCTTTGGCCATATAGCCTTCTTATTCCCATTGTTTTAGCAGTGACAAATCAGAAATTAATTCTTTATGTTCTGAATTTAGTAACATTAAAGCATATGGTGGGGTGAACATATTTGAAAGTAATTACTATTGAGGATAACATCTTTCATCTTTTTCTCCCCCACATTTTTTCAGCTGAAGAAGTGTAATAAATTGAACCTGTGCAGTCATACTGTGGGAGAAGGACAGAAGACAGCTTGAACCATGGCAAGCCAGGTAAGATCATTTAGTCAGAAATACAGGCTTCCAGCGCCTAAAAGCATTCCAGAACCATACTCAGAATTCCTAATAAATGTAAAGCTGACATAGCTAGATTGCTCTGAGTTGGGTGCTCTTTTAGTCCTGTGATTTCTTCCGGCAATGTGGTAATTGGTGGCTGTCCTCAGGACACTTAAATGTGTCAGCTCAAGCAGGTTGGGGAGCATTACATTCAGCTTTGCACTTGGCATTACTTGAGCGTGAGTTCTCTTGAGGGACCTTGCGCATGACACTCTCTATGTAAGGTACATGTGGAGATGTGGTAGAGGAAGACCATTAAAGCCCGCGTAAGTAAATGCTGCGGAACATCATGCTTATTTTTGGAAGTCCTTGTTCTTCAGAATCTTAATTGAGGGAGGCAACTGGTGTTAATAAGGCTGTTTTCCCTCCTCTTTTGTGTAGCTGCCCCACTCACTTCCTTTTGGAACAGTGTTTTTTGGGGCTTTAGGGGTTTTTTTGTTGTTGATTTTTTAATTTTTTTTTTTCTTTCCCAAGAGGCACTTTTTATGCCTCTTCTTCCTGGCCTTGCATCTGGGTTCGAGTTTTCCCTCAGCCAAGCTAGTGCCTGCTCCCTGGTCTGCTTTCTGCTTTAATTCCATTTATTGGCCTCTTGTTGTTGTACCTGGCCTGGGAGAGTGACTCACTGCTGGGTAGTGAGGAGAGGCATCTTGCAGAAGAACTCCTAGGTGAGGGCAGATAGGGACAGTTGAGATTCCTTCTAGGCAAGAGTGACAATTTCCCTGCCTCTTCATCACACAGATTGTGCTGCAGCAGGGTTTTTTGCATCCTGGAGCTCAAGCGGAACACAGTCCAGTCCTGAAGCTAATTAACATTTAGGATTGGCCAGCATCAAAGGGCTGTCTGGTTTGTCCCTAATTCCCAGAGGAAGCTGTCAATCCTTTAGCCAGCTTGACAAGTCAGGGGAATATGGCTGTTCATACAATCCTTTGGCTCTGTTATTTTTGCCAGGCGTTTTCCCCAGAGGCTGCTTTCCCTCATGGGAGGCGGAGGGAGAAATGGGACCCCAGGCTTCTTTCAAGGGCAAGGTGAATATGGGGAAATCACCTGTGGTGATGGGGAGTGGGAGGGAGGAATGTAAATGAGACTAAATGCTATAAAGGCAAATTTTTTTCTCCCTACAGGACTTGATGGCAAAAAAAAGAGAATGTCTCCAGGCCTACAGCTGGTGGAGAACACCACAGAAAAAACGGAAGAAAAAGAACAAAATAAAACCAGGAAGAATAGAGTTTGTCCCTAGTAGTACTAACACAACCAGGTAAAGACCTTTAGAAAGGAGCAGTTCTGACCCTTTGTTTAAATTGCTAATGACTAGTGAATGCCATCAATTTTTCTAAAAATCCTGAAATGGCACACCTGGTGCCTATACACTAAATATTGTTTATGGAATTGCATTTCCATTTGAATAATGAAGATTTTTTTCCCTAGTTTGTCTCTCTCATAGTCGCTTGGGATGTGGTGTCAAAATAGTCTTAGCTCTTTTTGAGTTCTGGCTGTAACTTAATATTTTTCCTTGGTATTTTTGGGTGTCCTGCCCTTCAGACAACAAATACTTTCTAAAACCAACTTCTAAAAAGATTTTTTTAGTGAATTTGGGTTGTTGTTGAAATGTTTGCAAAATGGATAGAATTGACTCAGGAGAAATCCAGAACTTGATGGAGTGATGGCATTGCAGTTCTGTACACTGCTCAGCAGAGTCTTGCAGTTAATGGTCTCTTCATATTTTCTCAGTATTTGTTCAGTAATAACTACTAGCTTGTATGTTAAGGATCTTAGTTGTGAAATGAACTGTTACTCCCAAACTTAATGGTGCTTCTCTTGTCTTCTAAAAGACCAGACTATTCAATATTTGTTGGGGAACTGACTCCAGAAGTAGACGATTTTCAGCTCTATGACTATTTCCTGAAGAGGTATCCCTCATGTATTGACTGCAAAATAGCAACAGACCTGCTGGGATATTCCAGGTAATGCCTGTGAAGATGTGTTAAATGCTGTCAGTATGTTTGGTGCTACAAGTAATATGTAAGAACGTGTATTTGAACTGGTTTTGAATTTTCTTCAGAGGCAGGAAGAGAGAGATTAGTTTCTGGCATTATTTTTTAACAGCATAGGTCCTTGTGGTTCTAAAACTTTATGGTTAGCTTTAGTTGTTAAAGTGTTTAACTTCAATTCAGCCAAATTCATACCTGCATGAAAGCAGTTAGATGGTGGGCGAAGGGAGAGCTCTGCATGGACATCTGTGCCTACCTACAGCAGTGTGTCCACTTTGTCCTGTGCAGTACTGAGGGCAAGATAATTCCCTTTTTATGTGTGGAAGAGAAGTGTAAGGCCTAGCAAATTTTAGGGGGTTGGGAGATGGAGCTTCTCATAAACTTCTCATAACTTCTTAGTAAATAAAGCTTAATAGAAGTTACATAGGCCAGGCAGACAGTGAAGCCGGGATGAGTGAGTTTGTTGTTCAAAAACTCTGGCTGTAATGGACTAATTTCATTAAAAAAACAAAAAGGAAATCTGAGAGCAAATTTAGAAAGAATGTTAAAGCTGTAGAGCAGTAGGAACAGGGTAATACTGTTATATTAACTGCTGTAAGTGCAGAACTAGCAGTTAACATGTATTGTTTTGCTGGCTTTCAGCTTTTTTGATAATGCTATCAACAAAGCTTTTTTGCTTCTGGCCCAAGTTTTTAATTTCATGAAAGCATCTTCTGTGCATGTGCACATGCCAGAGAAGTTGCTTAGGTAATAGAAGCTATAGTAGCTACTATTTTCTGTTTTCATGAAGACAGAAATTGAATTAATTGGCTTTGTAACTGTTATGAATACTAGAATTTGTTTTCTCCCTTTTGAAAATTGTAGAGGGTATGCCTTTGTCAGATTTGGTGAGCAAGGTGATCAGATGAGGGCACTGCAAGACTGCCAGAATGCACCAGGTCTGGGGGGAAAACGAATCCGGCTGAGCATAGGAATTTCTAAAAGGTAACAAATGAGTTGTGCATTGATACAATAATTCTAAATAATCGGATTCTTTTAGCTCTGCCTTTGTAAAGACTGTAGCCCTTGCTATAATGGCCGTACACGATGCAAAATCAAATGACAGAAGCATTGTTTTGACTGGCTGAATCCATCAACCTCTTGGAGGATTGCTGGGGAAACCCAGCTCTTAAGTCTAGCCAGATTGTATAATTTGGGTTTAGCTGCTGTTGTGATCAGCCTTAATGCTTACAGTAGTGAAGCTGAATGCATTTGTAAGTATTTCATGTTTGGGCCTGAAGAATGCAGAAGGGACAACAAGTGTTTGTTTTTGTGCTGGGAAGCTTTTCTCCTAGGCCTATCCCCTTGGCTTAGACAAGGTAGCACATTGTTAGTTTTAAAGTAGGCTGGCAGAGGAAGGAACTCTTTAGGGGAAAAATACAGAATATAGAGGGGAAGAAGCTAAAGGAGATGTTGCTTAAACAGTTTGTTTAGAATACTACTCTGCTTCCTTAGTGATTAGGGTAGCAGGAAATTTAAAGTTAATTTGGTTTGAGAGGGTTATTTTTTCTGCCAGCTCAGTTCTCTCTCAGTTGTTTAAGACAGTCCAGTTAGAGACTTGATACCAAATTTGATAAACTTTGATCCAGAATACAGACAAAAATAGAACTTTCTATAAAACAATTTCAATATATATTCACAAAGTTAGCTTGTCTGTTCTGTTAGAAGGCTAAAAATAACAGCTTCTGCTTCTCTTCCCTGGATAATTTTGCCAATGTTGCCTCATTGCTTTGGAACAGAAATGCCTTTACTCAAGAGAACACAGTCCAGATTTTCTTTGACTAACTTGCTTTGAAAATGAGGTCCCGAAGAAAGTTTTCCTCACTTCTGCTGTGCAGAATGTCTTCAGTATTTTTAGATTCTTCTTTCCTACAGAGATGGATGCAGGAGAGGAGTTGGAAGCAGAAGACTGAGACATTATGAAGTCATTTGTTTATCACAGTAGCAAGACAATAAAATATCTATTAGAATTAATAAATATGTGTAGCTTCACATTAATGAAGCAAAAATGTAATGTGGGTATTGATATACTCACCACTAATTACCTGTTTGTAAGTGGCAGAGTACCATGTTCTCACAGCAACCAAAAATCCAGCCATCAAGAGTAGTTTGTTGTTGAGTCACTTATATTGGAAACTATTTCTGAGCTCCTTCAGTTTGTGTTCTTGGCAAGAAGCCGCAGTCTGAATTTTCTGTAGCAAAGCGGAGATAGACATTGGACACTGCAAACACAGGAGGTCTGCTTGTATGTAATCAGTGAGGAAATGGCCAAGCATAGGGGATTTTGTGCAATGTGCAGCTGATTTATCCCAATGTTTTTCATATAGTGTATCTCTGTTTTCGAACAGACTATTCTTGTTCATTGGTCATTAGTCAGCTTGAAGTTGTCCCTGGGAAAGATCTGCTCAGGAGAGGGGAAAGCAGTGAAAACTAATCACCTGGCCCTTTGGTCTTCATAACTAATGAGTTCTGTAACTTTTCTTGCTGCTTTGGCTTCATTCTTGATAACGGCAGTGCTGACTTCACCTGACAGCTAAGCTTTGGCAAGTGTTCATGGACCAAAACTTGAGAAGGTGAAGATAGATATGGTAAACTGACAGGCAGTGTCAGATGCTCCTCTGAAACAGATAATCTGACTTTACCTCTTGTTTCTGGAAATAACAAGATTTTGTATTAACAAAACAAAAGATAGAAGGAGTAATTAAATGTTTAAAATGTCTTTGAACCAATAGTGCTTGGTAAAGGTCTCTGATCTTAATAATCTTTTTCATCAGTAGCTTGCTTAAGCAGATACTAAAAGTATTCAAAGTGAATACAGATATATGTAACTTGAGTTAATCCATAAGAATACTTACTTTTGGCATTGGTGAAGGTGAGCATTTTCTCTCCTTCATAAACGTGAGGTATTGTGCTGTGACATAAAACTTAGGCAGCTATCTAAGAAAGTTTCCTTGTAAATTTGGAAGTGTGTCAAATTGTTTAACTTCAACACTGGGTTGGCAGTTGTTTGTTCTCAAACTCTTAACTGTCTATACCTTCTCATGTTTCAGACTGAAAGCAGAATTCCAGCGGTACCAGTCATACAACTATAATGATTATTACCAAGATTATCAGAACTACTACTCACAGTGGAATTACGATCCTTATGCTGACTACAACTACAGCTCCTATACTCCCTATGACAGCATGCAGGCTGTTGGAGACTGCTCTTTAGGAGATGCTGTTATGGCTCCAGCTGTTTTTGAGGTAAAAATATACACAGTTAATTAAAAAAAGACAACTAAGTAATCTGGTCATATGGCTTGTGTAAATCAGAGCAAACAAATTCTAAAACTGAAATCATGCAGTCATATAAGTGGGAAGGTTATGTTCAGCTTTTTGGATTTAAGTGCTTGAGTGCATCTGTAGAATTAGGTATTTATGCACTAATATTTGTTCATGTATGTCAAATAACAGTTCTGACAGCAAATTTTTGTAGTTTCTCTCATCCTATTTTTGATGTACTTTGCTTAAAGCAAGATTAAGAACTGTTGCAAGATGGTCATGTCTAGGTCAGCCAGTTAAACAATTACAACTTCCAGAAGTGCCTTTCAAGTGGAACTATACTGTGATTTTTTTCTTAAAAAAACCCAACCAAATCACTAAGAAGCAAACACCCCACAAGGAACCCTTCCCCATCAAACACCACCTGCTTCTGCTTAATTTTATAGCTGTGGGAGGAGGGGAAATGTTTGGGAAGATAAAATTACTTTGGATTTGTGATGCTTTCTGAAACTGACTCTGATTAAATTTTTTTTAGGAGGCTTCAGCTATGACTGAAATCAATGATGACCTAATAACTGAAGGTAATGATAATTGTATCACTGCACCTTGAATTCTGCCCTTTACAATACAAGCCAGTGACTACTGGATAAAGAATGGGTTATAGCTAAGATGAGGTAGGGTTTTAAAGCTAATGGTGTACACCATGTACAGTAGAATGGAACATTGACAACAATACTTTGCAGTAGGTTTCTTGTAACTTTGTTTTCATTCTCCTTCCAGAATGGGTTGTTGGAGAAGTTACTATATCTTTGTATTGATTCTGCTAAAATTATTGTATGTTAAGCTCATTAGTAGAGATGTCTTGTAATAGTGGCCAAAAATTTTAATTATCCCTAAGTCTCTGC
Organism: Bombycilla garrulus; assembly: GCA_013400315.1. NCBI lineage: Eukaryota > Metazoa > Chordata > Aves > Passeriformes > Bombycillidae > Bombycilla > Bombycilla garrulus. The sequence goes on along the minus strand of VXBU01032193.1, from coordinate 1,985,067 downwards.
TTCATGTGGAAATACCACATATAGTCCTAGCATTTGCATACACTAATTCCAAAAGAAGCTGGACCTGTTAGCTTTGTTAAAATTGTAGGTGAATAAACATCCCACTAGATGTATTATTTTGTTAATTCATTAAATTTACCTAAAGTACACTTTCTCAGGCATTTACTTCAGGCTTCCGTGTGCAAGCCTCCCAAGTTCTGACACTTGTACTTACTGACACTGGGCTTTTATTTTCAGATCCTCAGCTGTACTTGGATGTTGATGAAATGAACAGACAATTTATGGAGACAAGTGAAGAACTCTATGATGCCCTCATGAATTGTCACTGGCAACCTCTGGATACGGTCACTTCTGACATCCCCTCTGCTATTTAAGTGTCTTATATAGCATGACCGTAATGACCAAGGTGCTAAAATTACATTTCTTCTACATTACTCTAGATCATAAGTTTTAAAGCACAATGATAGGTTGGGGTTTTTTTTGCTATGCTTTTGGCAGTTTCTGTAATCTTTTTTTGTTTTGTTTTGTTCATCACTTGGAGCATCTTGAAATCATGTAAATATTCTAGAAATGTAAAGAGTTCAATGGGGTCTAAAGATAGACTTGCCTGTGTAAATAAAATTTTGTTTCTGCAAACTGGCCAGCAAGGGATTTTACTTATATATGCGAAACACCTTCTCTTCTGGCTTGTGGAATTCAGCTGGAGGCAGTAGGGGTATTTCACCTGTCTTTGGTATGGGCATCAGCATTAGCAAGAACTAGTTCTCACATACTTCCAAGATACCTAGTGTCATGGTTTGACACCGGCCAAGGGCTCAAACCAGCACACCTAGGCAATCTTACAAGGACTTAATCTTAACATGCTGTACAGTTTTAACATACAAAAGGGTAAACTTTGAGCTGCTGTAGCTGCAAACATTCCAAAGACTAAGGATGGTACCTACTGATAAATTCTGTTCTTGCCCTTCTTGTTAGTCTTCTTATCTGACCCTTTACAGCAAAGAAAACTAGTGTAATATAATACCTGTTCTTACACATAAAAATCCTTGGAGAAAACCTGTGGTTTAAAGGAGGAAGAAAAACTCATCAGGATTTAAGTACCCTAGTATCTCTTCAACTAAGTTGCACCCTATCCTAAACATCTGTTATTTGTTTAGTCTTCATGCTCAGATGTTTCATAGTGATGAGTTTTATAACATTCTAGTGGATGACAGGTGTCAGTATTCAAGTCAAAAGAGGATAAGGGAGATGGCAATGAAGAAAGTTCTGCTTTAAGATAGCAACTTGTGGCTTCCTCTAAACTGTTCTTATCTGAAAGGGTATAAAGCCTTTTCCAGTCATAGGGACAGCTTAAGCTCCTGTTACTACTTAATGTACACAATAAAATAAATTCTGATTGCAAACAAGAGAATAGTTTTTGAAGAGAAGAAGGTAGAAATTATCATATAGCTAATACAAGTGAAAGCTACTAAAGCTAATCAAGGCATTTTGGTACTGCCATGTATGTTTTGGGGGCAGTATAAACCATAATTGCTAGGATGGCAGGTTGTTGTTTTTTTTTCTTTAATGACTTAACTAAATTAAACTGGTTGTCATAAGCTATATGCTGTCCTCAAATGTGAAACTAGTACTGCATTGCAGAGTGATGACTTGGCACAGCAGGTCACTTCTACCAGCTCACCAGAATTTCCCTCTTTTCACTGTTTAATTTCAGCTGGGATTTTTTTTTATGTCCCACACATTAAATATGTATGCTCTAAACTAGAAGGGTCTTTTGGTGTGATATAGGAGCTTTATTTTTCCTGGATTTTGTGCACTGTGTATATAGAAGGAAATCAAAAAGAAAGCTCTCATTTAAATACAGAGTCTGTTATTACAGTCTTAGAAACTGTTTCTCTGCTTTGGAGAGAATGAGTTGCAAAGTGACTGAAAACTGGGATTTTGTAGGTGAATGTTTCCCTGGTGTGAACTGGTCAGTTTTTGGAGGGACACAGTAGGGAGGTTGTTAGAGGGAATGTGACAGAAAGTGGAATAAATGAAGCAAAGAGAATCTGGATGGGAAAGGGAATTACTTGTGTGCCTGTACAGAATTGTTCCACAGGATTGCAGAAGGGAGGAAACTCAAGATAGTAGATGCAGGCCCCTTGAATTTGGATGTGGGTGTGTTAAACTTTCAGAACCATGCTGGATTTGATGTCATTTCAATTGTAGTGCACAGCTCTGGTGCCTCACCTTGGTAGTACAAACCAGTTGCTAGGCAAAGGGTTTTGTATCTAGCAAGTATCATCACAAGCTGGAAGATTATAACCCAGGCACAGACCTGGAAGCTTCCTGCTTTGAAGTGCATATCCTGCTTTGCATAGCGTTACCTAACACCATACTTAAGCTGCGGCAAGTAATTTGTGGAAACCTTTTATTGTATTATCAGATGCTAAGGGTGCATGTTGGCTTAGTAGAAATCCTGTAGAATATCCACTGATTTTTAGCTTTTGGGAGGTTGATCCATGTGTGAATTATGTAATGAGGAGCCCATGTTGTTGTGTGATTTCATTTAGATTAGCACTGAATCACCACAGCACATAAACCTCAGTCTGTAGTTAGCATATTTATGTAGATTTTACACTTTAGCAAGATCTCCACACTCTGCATTAGCGACTGTTTTCAGACATGCACCTTCTGTTCTGGCCTGTAAAGTACCCTACAGTGAAAATACTGTTTTATGAAATGCAGTGAAAGAGGTTGTTTGGGCTGTTAGTTCTGCAAACCTGAGAAATGTTGGGGAATATATTTCCTTTTAGTCAGCACAGAAGAAAATGAAGTGAAGGGAGTCTGCTGGTTACAGCCTGTGTGATGCTGTTCTAAATAGCGCTCTGTTTTCTGTCCTGGAGACAGCCTTTCTAGTCTATACTGCTTACCAGTTGGGAGTGCATATATGGCATCACGATACTGTGTGCAGCACACCTTATTTACTGTAAAGGCACACTGAAAAAATTTTGCTGTTTTGGTGTTAAGCAGAAATTTGGGGAAAAGCACATCAGATCTGCTGCCATGCATTGTTGAGACTTTTAACTGAGGAATCTTCCAGCACTGGTGCAACTGCTGCTTGCATTAGCGAGCTTACACAGAGACCTGAATGTGTCCAGATGCCTGCTCGCAGTTCTACAAAGAGCTGATTGCATTAGAAACAAAAAACTGTGTTGGGAGCAGTGTTTTCAAAACCACACTATTTCACTTTGGTCATGTTTTGTCTGTTTTACCCAGCTGAAATGTTAAGTCTGCTGAAGGGGTTTTTTTGAAGAATATCTAAGTGTTGGTTTTATAAACTCTTCATTGTACTTAGCTGTGATAGATAGTGCCTTTACCTAAAACCCACTTATTTCTTGAAGAGTAATGTTTTTGTTTTCCACTTCTCTGAACAGAAAAGCTTTAGTACCATGGTTTGAGGGGCTAATGATCCTGCAGTCAGTGAACAGGGAGAAAGAAACAGGCTAAAAAAAACCAGATGAAGACTGAAAAGTGTTCAAAAAGGTTAAACGGTACTTAAGCCATGAATGTTTCTTTTTGCAGGGATGCTCTTGGACCAACAGCTTCTTTCTAGCGCTACCTCAAAGTAACTTGCAGATATAACTCACAGGGAAGATTGATCAAATGGTGATGATCACTATCATTCTGCTGGAGATATATATATATATTTGCCTTTTGTTTTGTCTCATTTTTAATGACATTTATTTAACTTCAGTGACTCATGTCTATAGACGTTGTTTGACTACATCAACAAGTATTTCTGAGTCATGAGTTTCTTTAAAGGTATGTCACCATATGGAAATTGTTCTAAATAAGTAAAATAAGTAATAAAGCAGCACTTGAATTTACAGAGCAAATGTAGTGTAGCTGCATTTGACATGTATGTGGAAGAGAAAATCACGTTTACAGCTTACCTTAATACTCATAGCATGCAAAAAGAGGGAAACTTATTTTAATCCAGCTCCTACATGACCAGCAGAGCAACGATTTTAGTCAGTTCCCCACAAAGGTGCCATTTTAGAAGCCAGCATTATTACTAATGAATGTCTGTTACTAAGGGGCACAGTTTCCATCCCTCTGTAAATCTAGCTCTTTGCATAATGGAAACACATTTATGCTAGCCTTCCTTCCCCTCCCCTTAAGCTGAAAGCTAGCATGGTAATTGGTTCCTGGACAAAATGAGTTACAAATCCAGGTGAAAATACTGGTTTTTTGTGCTTTGATAATTAAACTGATGTAGATCTTGGCATGCCCATTTCTGGCATCACCCTAAAATTAGTCAGCAGCTGTAGCACAGCAGCTGTTTACACAAAATGAGGTGGTTATTGCAGGTGACTTCAGACTTCCAGGTGACTTCCAGGATAGGGATTGTCTATCACTGCAAGTCATCCTTTTCATGTAAGATTATATTCACAATTGTGGGGCAGGAGAGTAAGAGTGTAGTTTATGAGGAGAAATATCTGGAAAGTAATTCCACCCTGCTGGGTGTTGGATAATGGTTATCTCCCATAGATAATGAAAATGAGACAAAGAAATGGAGGAGTTAAGTAATGTAGGAGAGCTGGGAAAACCCCAGTGAAGTTAAAAGCCAGTGTGAAGCAGAGATGAGGCATCACAAAATTCCCCAGTATCATTTCTTAGAGCTGTTCCTCTGTAGCTGCTGCCTGATGACATTTCTGCATGCTTTCAGATCTACCCCTGTTTGATCCCCACATAATTTCCCCCCACACCTCTTCCAGTTCTACACAGGTGTGTGCTGGGATAAATGCCTTTTTTTTTTTTCCGGTGGAAGGGGTGTGTGGTGCATCAGGGCTCTGCCCTGAGTAACGTGTTTATTGACTTGTACATAGGGGAAGGTGGTTGTGATTTTCTGCATCGCTCAGCTCCATCCTTCCCACGGCAAGTTGATGCTAAAAATAAAATGTGAAACTACACATTTTTCTCAACCTTGGTTTCAATAGAATAAAAAACCAAACCATTTTTACATATTTTAACTTTTTAAGAGGAATGCGCTCTTCCTCATGTTTTGAGAAAGTAAAATGCCATGTTGAAGCTTTTTTTCCCCCGATCTCCTTCCCATATGCCAATAGTGAGCGATGAAAAACGTGCACTTGCTGTTTCTTACACAAAACCCAATCGCTAGTGGCAGCCTGGGGGGAGCACCGCGGACCTCCCGGTGCCGTTTTTCCTGATGCATTCTCCACATTCTTCCTCGTCAGACACGAGGGACCATCCCCCTCACCCTGCCCCTTGGGGGAGGTTCAGCTTGGATAAGTTGTGTTCCCAGGAGCAGAGTGTCAGGAGGATGGAGCCACCTCTGCTCGGTGGTGCCAAGCAGCAGGCCAAGAGGCAACGGGCACAAACCGATGCACCGGAAAATCCACCTAAATGCGACGCAAAACATTCTTTACTATGCGAATGACCGCGGACTGGACCAGAGTGCCCACGGAGGTTGTAGGGTCTCCCTCACCGCAGAAATTCAGGAACTGTCTGGCTGCACTCCTCTGCCATGTGCTCCGGGACAGCACCGCCTAAGCGGGAAGGTTAGCCCGGATGACTCACTGCGGTCCCTTACAACGTGAGCCAGCCTGTGAAACACCGCGGGAAGAGGGGAGAGGGCGGCGGAATCGCCCGCGGCGAGGCCCCGGCACAAACCTCCGCTCGTAGCCCTCCAGACTGAGTCCCTAAGCCGCGCCGTGGGCGGACCGTTCCCGTTGCGGGCCGCGGCCGATCCCGGCGGGCGCTCTTCCCGCGCAGCCGGGCGGCCCGGCCCCTCCCGCTGCCCTCGGCGCGGGGGCGGTGCGCGCGCGCGGG